>PVIJ01011304.1:0-55368 GCA_004024925.1 Scalopus aquaticus | reverse complement strand
AATCTCCCATTCCCCCTCTCCCCCTCCCCCCTGTCTCTCCTCCCTCTCCCTTTCATACCCAACATCTCACTGAGATCTAGTCGCAGTGGGACAATGGCCTTCCGTGGTCTCCATCAGCTGCCTTGTCCACACAAGAGCGAGCTTGGCTCAGCACAACTTACTCTGGGTGAAACGGGCATTTCCTCTGTGGCAACCACCTGTTCAACAGTCCTCTCCAAAATTTTGTCAAGGGAATTCATTGCAACTGTACCCACCTGCAATTTTTGGAATTCACTTTGTTTCTATTTTTGAAAGTCAGATGGGCTATTTTGAAAGCACCTGTTTCCAGCTTGCAGATACTGGTGCCGTTTACATTGCTTCTCCAAGACCACCGCACGGGGAGGTGCAGGGGAGAGGAAAGGTTGAAGAGAGCTGAGAGGGGAGGCGCAGCGGAGGGGGAGGCTTCCTTGTATCCAGACCTGGTTTTGATCTCAACTGCCTTCTCCCTCCATTACCAAGCTCTGCTTCCATTTGAAAACTCATCACAGTTTCAGGGTCTAGGTCTGTGTTGTCAGAATAAGAAGTGTTAAATTTGGGGCCTCCCTGGTGGTGCAAGGGGTTAAGTCTCAGCACTAGGAAGCTATCGGCAGCCACTGCAGCGTGAGTTCAATCCCCGGCCAGGGAGCTTCCCACAGGGCGCAGCAGACCTCTCCTGTCTCCCCGCTGCTCCCCTCAGCAGTGGATTTCAGTAGATCTGCCTGTTCTGCTCTCCACTGTCTCTGGTGAATTCTCTCACCCCCCAAACTTCTGGCCTGCACCCCAGCTCTTGTATGCATGAATAAAAAATCTTTTTTTTTAAAAAAAGGTGTCAAATTCCTCTGCACCAGAGGGCCCGCTCTGCCTGGTTATCTGGGTGTAGCACCCCACCCTCTTGATTTCTGCAACACCTTTACATCAGCATCCTTTAGAGTCCAGCTACTCTGAGGCTTCTTCCAGGAAGCTTCCATTTCCCTTGGGAGCCTGAATTAGCGCCCTGCTCTTGGGACACATTGCCCTGATGGCCGACCTGCTCCTGTCTCCCCTGGCCCCAGTGATACGAACTTGGGTCACCACCGAACCCTGCATGTGGCAGCGCCTCATTAAAAATCCACAAAATGTTTCATTTGTATGACTGTTAGTGGAGAATTCTGTTGCTACAATTTAAATAAGCCAATATGATCTATTTTAAAGATCTATAATATTGTTATTGCAATATTGCACAATTGTGGAAACCTTCCCACATATCCCCTTTTCCAACTGCTGAATCCATAGTCTCAGTTTGGAAAAGAAGTTCCTTTTTTAATCATGATTTTAAAAGTTTGCTTTTTAAGGGGCAGATTACATGTGAGTTTTGGGAAACAGTTTTTTCTTTTTCAGTGGCAAACTACTTTGAGCTGCTTTCCATCACAGAAAAGGTCAGCATACTGGGAACACTTGTCATTTTGAGAGAGGAAATGTGTAGCTCATCTGTAGATTTGACAATTGCAGTATTTTAAATAACTTATCACGAACACAACCATGAACCTCTATGTGGAACAACAGATTTTCAGCGTCTCTCGCCTATTTTATTATGAAATATTATAATTTTTTACTGTATTTAAAGGTCTGTTTTAGCAAAATTAACCACATGGATGGCAAGCTGCAGCCCTTTGTGCATTTCTGGCTTCAGCATCTTTGCTGCGATGATCTTTCTATAAATGATGCGGCGAATGTATTTGGAGTGTGGTGTTATCTTTGTAAACTTCATCTGGAACATTTTTAAGGCTGCTCATGAGAGTTGAGGACAACTGTCCCCTCCTCTTGTCCCCGAGTCCACTGCAGGTGCCCCATCTACTGACACAGTCTGCCTATTAAATATTGGCCAAGATGGATTTCTCTTTCAGTTTTAACTAAACATGATATCTAGACATTTAAAAATGTTTGTTTTCACCCATTGGCCGATGTACCCACTGCCATGTTCATCACTCCCAAACCTGCTTGAATTCACCACTTGTCCTTTGCTGCTCTTACCATGGTTGTAATCCAATCCTTGCTTTTAGTACCACACTGTCTTAAATATTTTAACTTTAAAAGAAGGCTTGGTATGTCATATGGAAAATTTCATCTCCCTTTTTTTTCGAGAGTTATCTTAGCTGTACTTGAATTTATAATTTTTCATATTGACTTGAGATTCAATTCATGCCCCTTGTGTTGCAGCTTTTGTTGGGACTGTATTGAATTTATAGACTTATTTGAAGAGATGTCATGTTTTTCTCAGGCTAATTACCTGTCTATGAATATGGTATATACCTCCATTTGTTTGGGTCTTCTTTTATGCCCTTCAATAATATTTCAGAATTATTTCCTTAGTGATGTTTTACATGTGTGTTGCATTTCTTATCTGTGCTAGCTTATATCTGGGTGTTGCAGTGAGTGGGATATTTTGGTCAGGTGCACGGATGGAAATACGCATCCTGATTATGTTTTCCTTATTCCCTACAACCCAAGCTAGTTGTCTTTCTAGAGCCAGTTGCATGCACCTTGCTTTATGCTGTTGCAAATAGATAGGCATACTATCTGCTGAGAGATATTCTTGGCACCAGTCCTTGGGAGACAATGAGCAGTTTGTTGAGATCCTAATCAGTAGATTGAAGATGAAGCAGGGGAACTGTTCAGAGCACTGAGCACATGTATAAATGAACAGAATTCATGAGAGGGAAAGAGTCAGAGGTAGACCCCAGAGACTTAACATGAGAATAATGGGTATTCTGAATCACTACTATACACTAAAAGAAAACACCCATGAGGCAAAGGGAGAATTAATCTTGAGAATGAATAGTCTCAGAATTCCAAGGAGGCTGGAAGAGAATAGACAAGTATATCCTGGAAAAATTCATGAACATGAATGATAAGAATAAAAACCTGTAGATATCAAGCAGAAAGAAAAAGTTACCATGGAGTAGTTTCTTTTTTAATTATTATGTTAAGAACATATTGCATTTTATTGCAGAGGAAAATAGTAATTTTTATATGATGGTCATAAATCCAGTATTTGCTTGCTGATTCTAATGATTTTACAAATTTTCTTGGATTTTTCTATGTAGATAATTGCATCACCTATAAGTAAGGGAAATTGTGTTTTATTTTCCAGTTCTTATGTGTTTAATTCATTTTTGTTTATTTCTGTCTTTGCTAAGACTACTAAGATGTGGTAAATGTTTAAAAAATATATTTAAAGTGTCACTACTGTCAATAAGGTTTGTTGCAGACTTTTGGTACAAACCTTACTGAAAGTTAAAAAAATGACCTACTTTTAATATATTGAAAGTCTATTAGTTAGCTATTGAATTTGATTAAATTCTGTTTTTCATTTATTTAAATGATCATGTAGTTTTTTTTCATCAATCTCTTAAAGTGTAAAGTTTTTTTTCTAATAGCAAATTATCTTTGCATTTCTGAGGCACATTCTCTGTGATGATCTTGGGATATTTTGTTATAGTTTACCCATTTAAAACTTTCACATTTGCTAACATTTTGTGTTTTTTTTTTTTTTTTGCATTCTCGTTTGTGATCTATAATTTTCCTTTCTTGATCTGCTCGTGTCATGTTTTGATGTCTAGGAAAATGTCTCCCTTTTCCTATTTTTGGAAATTGTTTTACATATTATAAAAAGATTATCTGTTCACTGAATATTTGTTAAGTGATCTTAATTTTGTATGAACTCTTGGGAGAGGATACAAAAGTAAATTTATAAAATTGTTTATGAGCCATCATGGTTATAAAGTAACTTTTGATGACTCATTTTCTAGAAAATTCAAATGCATTTTACTAAGTTTTCAAATACATTGGCCTGAAATTCTTGAATCGCTATGCTTTTAAAATCTCAAATACGTTTATTTCTTTTCATTTTTCCCTAAAATTGTTATTTTTGCATTCTCTTTTTTCCTCAGTGTTGAGTCTCTATATTTTCCAACCAGTCTTATTAATTTTACTCATATCTATTACTTCCTTCCAATCTTTGAATTTATTGATTTCTCACAAAGTATTTATAAGCTGAATTTATTGATTTCTCACAAAGTAAGCTGAATACTTAATTTATTAATATTTCCTTCTAAATTTCTAATTAACTAATCTTGCCTCTATTTCTTAAGTTTTGGTGTGTAATAGTTTTATACTGTTTTGTTCCAAACATATTGCTGTTTTTATCGTAATATTTCTTTAAACTATAACTTATTCTATAACTCATGGAGGGAAAACAAATCAGATAGAGGAACATGTGATATTTGTGAACTCTTAATTTTTTTATTTTTAAATTACACTGTAATTGTAGAATATATTTACAATGATATCAGTTGTTTGGAGGTTATTATCTTTCATAATCTAGTAGGCAAATATTTTTATAAATATTTTTTGTTTGCTCTTAGGACAATCGTATTAATTTTGCCATTAAATACTTGAATTATATTTTTCCCAACTAGATCTTCCTGTTTGAAAGAGCTATATCAATTTTTCATTGTAATCCTGTTAATTTTGGCTTTATATATTTTGAAGCTAAGCACATGCATGCATGCAATATCATTATTTTCATACTTTATTGCTAGAAAAACTTCCTGTATTATTATACAGTGTAGCTTTTTATCTCTATTAATTATTTTGCCTTAAGTTCTATTTTGTCTCATAATAATTTGCTATATTGGATTTTTATTGCTTTTCATTCTTGCCTGGGATATATATTTCTTTTGTATCTTGATTTTTGAATCTTTCTATGAGGCTTATTTCTTAGTATCGCTTGAAAACACTATGTAGCTGAAAAATCCACCTGGTAATCCCCATTTTTAATAGATAAATTTAATTTATATTTTTATGATTTCTGATAGGTTTTCATTTATTTCTGATATCTAATTTAGCCCACCTAGTTTGCTATCCTTTTTCTCAGCTTCTTCCCCCTCTTCTATTTAATTGATGTCATTTAAAATTTTTTTCTTTACTTTTCCCCTATGCTTATTTGGAAATTATAAATTATATATGTAAAAGTTTTAGTAACCTCAAATTAAAAACTATATAGTTAACTATACATTTTGTGGCTATCTTAGTTTGTTAACTAGTTTTTCATTTTCCAAAGGAAGAAAAGGTTTTCACATTTATTAACTAATCCCTCCTTTATTTCCCCAATTTTCATACTTTTGCTGTCTAGAACTAAAATTTCACCATTTCTTTTAAAAATAGAACTGCATCCAGTCCACCTTAGCTTTTCTTCTTGTTGAAATATTTCCTTAACTACCTCCTTAAAAGAATTATTAAACTTTTTTTGTGTTTGAGAATATATTTTATCTTGGTAAGGAACTAAATATTAACTAAGTATAACTTTTAAGTCATTGCCTATTTTCGGTAGATACTTTAAAGCTATTACACCCATGTAATCTGGACCTTCTTGTTTTTCATGAAAGCCTGTGGCTAGTCTAACTTGCCATTCATTTATGGTTTTTTTCAAGTGATGTGAAAGATTTATTTAACTCATGAATAAGGAAACCAAGAGGATAGTGAACTGATTCCCAGAGTACAGGACAGGCAGTATTTGCAGTCACTGAGAGAAAGGATGTGAAATCACAAGGAAACTGATGAAAGCACAACACTGGTTAATGCCACAGTGATAGCATCACTACTCTGACAAAATTCGTATATATTGCCATAGGACAAAATAATTTTCAATAATTATTACTCTGGTACAAATTGAACTCTATCATCAGATGGATTTTTAAGCCCCCTAATTAATAATGTGAATGGTTAAGGTGCACAGTCCTTAGAGAACCAGATAATCCTCAAGCTTTCCTGCCAGATAATGCTCTGAGTCTGGCTTTGAAATAACACGAGCCATCTTTTCATCTACTTCCAAGTCTTGAGTCATTTTTCTTAACAGTTCCTCCCTGTGCTCACAGACTATCAGCAGGGACTAGTTTTGGTTCAAAAATGGGTGGTCTTGTGTTCTGGTGTTTTCTCATAGCTGCAGTATTCAGCAATGAACACCAGTAAACTGTAATATGACCATCAACTCAGAGTTGCCAGTGAAAGCAGCTATTAAAACCAGAAATAACTTTGTTGAAATTTTTGTACGAAATCTCGGATTGTACTTTTCAATTCTGCAGAGATTAAATAAAATATTGATTGCATTTTGCAGGGTAAATGAGTTCATCGGGTTGTTTATACCATTAGCCTCTGTGACTATCACCTGTGGCCTTGATAGTGTTAATGCAGATGGTGCTTGGGGTGCAGGTCCCGAGCACGACTGTGGACCCCTCAAGCATGGGTGTGGACATGTGTAAGTGTGCACGCTTGAGCCTAGAGGCTGCAGTAAAAGCAGCGGCAGTGAGAGGACAGATGAGCAGTGTGACTACAGAAGAGGTGAGACCATGAGTTGATGCACGAGAGAGAACTCCAGAGAAAGCCCAGAGAAAGAGCTCACAGATTCGTGGGAGGCAGGGAGACTCCTTTGTCTGCCAAGCCTCCCAGCAACCCTGACATGCCAGCCCTCAGCTTGCCCCAACACATTTGTTTTTCTATTCTAAGGCTAAAAGGCCAAATGCCCCAAATTGATCTTCACCAGCTTTTGGAGTTCATACAGATTTGTGTGTATTCCTCCCTGAATTGTTCCTGAATCTCCTCAGTTTCCTGGCCAGGAAGTGACCTGATAAATAATCATAATCAGATACTCTTGAGTTCTATTCTGTCTTTATTTAATGCTGTTCCATTGGCTTTGGCGTCATCAGTCACTTTTCATGAAATTATGCAGCACTGAATTAAAAATACTCTGGGAATTCTGAGTCCCTCTGACAAATTTTTAAGCGATGTGAGCACCTAAGTCTATTTCTTGAAGATATCAATTGTTAAGAAACCTTTTCATGAGGCTTCGAGGCTGTTCTCTCTTGTTGCAGACCAAATTTCTGGCCTGTGGCTTAAAAGGGAGCCTGCAGGTGAGGAAAGTGGAAGGGCAGGGAGGCAAGGACATCAGAAGGACAAGAATACGGTTCTTCGTTAGGGCACAATGCCGACCTCTTCTTTTGATCAATGTTTCCCTTGGCGTGAGACACTCTATTATTACATTCTATACTGATAAAATCGAGACCAAGACATATTCCTGAAGTCCTCAGCAGATAAAATTCCTGGGATGCCCTTCCAGTGACTTCCTGTGCATTAGCAGCAGCTGATGTGTATAGTGGGATCAAACCAGCAGAGAGAGCAAGTGCGTAATCACCACCGCTCACGCCCGTTTCATATCGCAATGCTCCACTGCCCCCCCACAAAGATATTTGTGATTTTAATTTCCTCTGTCAGTTACAGATTGATTTTTTTTTTTTCCTTTGTTGTACCAATGGAGGGTTCAAAAATTTAAAAATCAGCAAAGTCATCACTTCTGTGCTCTGGAGGCTGGTGTTTGTCTCTTTTTGGTTAATGACATGGACATTTGCAATCTGTGTTAAAAATATAGGATTAGAAATATTTCCTTCAGGGGGCCTCCCTGGTAGCACATGAGTTAAAGACAAAGCACTATTAAGCAACTGCCAGCCACTGCAACATGAGTTTGATCCCCGGCCAGGGAGCTGAGCCACATGGCACAGCAGACCTCTCCTGTCTTACCCGGTGCTCTCCTCTGCAGTGTGTTTCAGTAGATACGCCTGTTCTGCTCCCTGCCCTGTCTCTGGTGAATCCTTTCACACACACACTGCCCCCCCCCACACCTCTGGCCTACACCCCAGTTCTTGTATGCATAAGTAAATAAATCTTAAAAGAAATAATTCCTTTACTGTTCTCAAGCCTATGGTTTCTGTCAAGTTGGCCCATTAGTTACAAATGATTACTCTGAGTTACGTGGGTATCTCAGGCTCTGGGCTACACCAAGGGGCTTCATTCCAGACCATCTGATTCTGCTAACTCAGGGCACCCACGTGTACAGCTCTTCTCGTCAGATGCTTAGATAGGAAAACTAGTTGTTTAAAGCCTGATGACTTTCTCAACTAGTTAAGTACCTATTGTATTAATTTAGCAGAGTTTAGTAACAAATAGTTATCAAGAGAAATAATACAAGTAATCACTCTTTGAGGAAGCCAGGTGTTAGATGACAACACACCACAGGGAGATTTCTTTCTACATGTTTTGAGCTGCTGTCAACATCATCCTGGACTCCTTGTTTCTGGTCCCTTCTATCCTCTAAATTAGGGCTGCTTGCTGACTTCTGACTGGGCAGGTCCAGGAAGACATGATTAGAAGTAGATTGCAGCTTCAAAGAGGCCCCAGCCGTCAGACAGGTCTTGGTAGAGAATGTTCTGGAAAGTAGTGACATCATGGCATCTTCCCATGGACAGGCTTATCCAGGAAGGGGGTGAAGTTGGGAGGTGGGCACAGAGGCTTGGGGTCAGGAGAGGCTTTGGAGAAACAAGTTGATGATTTAGCTCCGGAGAATGTGAGCTGGGGAGTCAGCCGGTGGGCTGGCCACCCACATCGGTATTTTGGGTGCTCATAGCATCTGCTAATTCTCTCAAAATGATTTCTCTCAAGTCTGGGTTCACTCAAAGACAAGGGCAGTGTTGGTCTGGCTGACTGCTAAGCCTCTCATGCTCAGCAGAGTTCCTGGCTCATAGCTGGGACTAATAAGTACTATTGAACTAACTAATTAATTAATGGAAGAAAGAAAAATTCCCAGGGACACAGTTTCTAGAATTTTAGATTGAGAGAAAACAGTAAGAGCCTGGATAATGAACCCCGACACAGGCAGGGGTAGAGCCCATGTTTCCCAGAGCAGAGATGGCTTGTGGAATTCCAGTGCCTCCTTGGGGGTATCTATAGGGACCTAGGGCAGGGAAAGATGCCAGTCCCCATTCAGTCTCCTCTGTTACTTGCCTTCCCTTTGTCTAGTAACTCTGTCTCCTGGGTTTATGGCCTGCTTGCTGGGCTGTGTGTGGCAGGGGAGGGAAATAACCACACAGAGACAGGATCTAGGGAGCCTGGCGTTCATGAAAAGGATGACCAGAGTCGGGGGCCAGGTGAATAACCCTATTGCAAATAAACAATGGAGCGTCTTCAATGAGCTGTGAGTTCAAACCCAAAGTCCTCTTATTCTGTCTCTTTATTTTTTAAAGATTTATTTATTTTTGCATACAAGCTGGGGTACAGGCCAGAGGCGTGGGGCGGCGAGAGGGTTCACCAGAGACAGAGTGGGGAGCAGAACAGGCAGATGGACGGAAATACACTGCTGAGGGGAGCAGCGGGCGAGGCAGGAGAGGTCTGCTGCGCCACGTGGGAAGCTCCCCGGCTGGGCGTTGAACTTGTGTCACCGCTGCCGACAGCTCCACGGTGCAGCGCCCAACCACTGCACTACCAGGCAGGCCCCTTATTCCGTCTCTTTAAAGTGAGACAGGTGATGGTTACAACGTTACTGGCAGGCCTCCCCCCTCCTATGGCTGGAGTGAAATATGGCCCTTAAAATTATTGACAATGAAGGGAATGGCTGCCAGGTGAATCTTAAGAAGTGCGTGTTCTGGGTGGCAGGTGAATTTGTCCCCAGCAGCAAGCCATGTGTATTCCAGGGATGGAAGACTTCACTTTGGCTGAGACAGATACACAGAGGGTTTTTGAGGGAAGTCACCAAAATTGAATGAAGATGTTTCAGATGTTGGGGTATTATATATCAGGAGTATAAAGCTCAGCTTATTGTGGGAAATTTAAAAAATCTGTAAAGATTTTTGAAATAATATTTTCCTGTGGCTGAGGCTAAAAAGGAGCGGTTTGGTCTAGAAGGAAAGCTGAGGCCTTGATCTTGCCTCTCCCAGCTTCCTGAACTATGAGAAATAAATTTCAGTTCTTCATAAGCTGCTTCAGTGGCCCAAACTGAAGGCAAGGGGCAAAGATATTTAAAGGAGTTATTTTTTTTATCCTATTCTCTACTCTTTTTTAATTCCCAGCTTCTAGCAAAGGTAATATGTGCTATGTTTATTTTAGCTGAATTAAGTGTCAATCTGCATCCACACTTGGAATGCTGTAGATTCAGGTAGGCCTAGTTTTTATGGGAAAGAAAGTTCTAGGTGGCAGCAGTGATATGCAGAGAGGTCCAGGGCAGTGGTCCACAATGGCAGGGACAGCCCATTACTAATAACAATAGGGTTATTCACCTGGCCCCCGACTCTGGTCATCCTTTTCATGAACCCGAGGCTCCCTGGATCCTGTCTCTGTGTGGTTATTTCCCTCCCCTGCCGCACACAGCCCAGCAAGCAGGCCATAAAGCCAGGAGACAGAGTTACTAGACATAGGGAAGGCAAGTAATAGAGGAGACTGAATGGGGACTGGCATCTTTCCCTAGTAATGTGTGGATGAATGTGTGCATGCTGAAGGAGTACCCAAAGGGGCATCTCAGACAGCAAGGGAAATGAACTCAGTAGAACAGCGGACCCAGTGTTTTCTCTCTGACTGGGGCTGGGACTTTTCTCCTTGGTACTGAAGGGAAGGATTACGTTTTTTAATTTGTTTTTTCAATGCAGGTAAATCAATGGTTGGAATATATAATAGAATAATGCTTTTGGGAAACTATCAAGGAAGATGTATCACATGCATACACTCTGGCTCAGGCATCCCAGTTTTTTTCTCCTTTTAATGGTGCACACATTCTAGTTGGGAAAAATCATATGTACTTTCAGAATGTATATGCTTAAAAATTTTGAGACCTAAACCAGGTGGACTAGCCAAAATCCAAACAACAAAGTGATGAGATCTGGGTTGTGAAGACTTCATTCCCTTGAAGATTATAGAATTGGTCCCGTCCACCCTACTTAACCAGGTGATGAGGTCCAATTTAGAAAGGAAAGTTAAAGTAATCTTCACCCCTGATTCCACTGGAAATTTGTTACTGTATTTACCTACTTCCTTTCAATTGAATTCTCTTCTAATATCTTTGCAAGTCAATCCTCATTCCATGTCTTCTTTGCAGACAGGGTGCTTTCCTCCAGGAAGCAGCTGTCCTTTTGCATGTCTGAGAGCTTCACCAAACACGCTTTCACCCTGTGCCTTTATTTCCCGGTTAGTCTTAGCGTAATTGTTACCACGTTTTCACTACTTTGCCTTTGGTTTCACCAGGTATAGACCTCAAATTTTCAAAATATAAAACATAAGATTAGAAGGTGAAAATACCTCATCACTTCCTACACCAACACTGATTCCTGGCAGTAATAATTTTAAGATTTTGTTGATTATCTTTTGGATATCTATGCCAAGATGCGTCTTACAAGCAATGCTAAGTATTGCTATGTATTATATTGATATATTTTACTCTATAATCACATAATTTAGTTATAGAAATATAATTGGCTAATATATTAATAATATCGTTTTAGATAAAATTAATATAGCTACATATACACGATGATCATGATACTTAGATTTCTAAAGAATTGGATCATACTATATATGGTACATTTTTCATTTTGTCCCTTCTTAATGTAACCTTATCCACACACCTTTCCAATTTTTAACAGAACCATTTTGGATATTCCATGCTATCTCCTTGTTTTGATTCCCACTTTCTGCTTTTACTTGGTGGGAGGGCGAGAAGGGGCACTTTTTCTGATATCACATTATTTTTTTCTATTTGAGCTTTCTTACTGTGATAACTGCCTTTTAAACACAGAGATGTTTATTTTGTTTTTCATCTCTTTATAGAAAATCTTTGTGTATTAACCACTTTGTCGTGTGTTTTATAAATCATCCCGATTTTGTTGTTTTTCTTTTGAGTTAATTTATGGCAAATGTTTTACAAGTGGTCCAAAAATAGTTTTTGTTTCAAAACCTTTATGAAATAGGAGAGAGACACTCAGCAGGTGAGGGGGGTAGGGGAGGGTAAGGGCACAAAATGGAATAGAAAAGGACACAAGGGACCATGGAGATGGATCACGGGTGAATTGGTGGTGGGTTACCCAAGGGGAATATAAAATGTAAAAGATATAAATAACAATAAAAATATATATAAATAAAAAAAATAAAAACCTTTATGAACGCAAATTGATCAGTCTTTACTCTGAAAAAGAGACCCAAAGAAAAGACAATGTTGGCTTTGCTCTAGACAAACCAACTCCAGGACTGTGGCGGCCATGTTGGGATCAGAGTCCAGGTGCTTTCCTCTTGCTCTTCCCGCCAGCGCTGCTCCTAAAGTGTTTTTCTTGTTGTTTGCAATCTTACATCATGTTTCCTCTTCAGAACATGCTATCAGTGAGATACATGGTATAGTTTTTCTTGTTGTTTGCAATCTTACATCATGTTTCCTCTTCAGAACATGCTATCAGTGAAAACAGTATATGTCTCATTGTGTCTTGCTTTTTCTATTCAACATGGTAGCTGGAATTGCAGAGTATGTTCCATTTTGTAAACAAACCAACCACAATGTGTCTCTTCATTCTGCTGTTGATGGGCATTTGGGTGGTTTCCAGTTTGGGCTATTATGAAAAGTAGTACTATGTACATTCATCTACAAGTCTTAGTGGCAGAATCTTTTCATTTCATATGGATAAATGGCTGAGTGAAATTGCTAGGTCATTGGGTAGAGTGATTTAACTATACAAGAACTTGCCAAATGAGCTGCCAAGGCTGTGCCGTTGTGTTTTGCTGCCAAGAACTATTGGAGTTCCACTTGTACATCCTCAGGGCTACTTAGGATTGACACTCTTTTAATGTTAGTTAATCTAGTGGGTGTGTAGTGGTTTTTGGTTTTGTTTTCTAATAAGTAATGATGTTGAACTCTTAATAATGTCTAAACTTTTGGATCATTTTTAATGGTTGTTTATCTTTTTGTAATTGACTTCTTCATATTTTCTGTATACAAGTATTTCATCAGATAATTTATAAACAATTTCTCATTCTGGCTGATTTAATTCCTTATTTTGATGAACAGCAGTTTTTAATTTAATTCAGTCCAGTTTACCTATGTTCTTTTAGGTTCATTGCTCGTTGTGTCCTGTCTAAGCAAGACTTGCCTGTCCCAGATTGTGGAGACACTTCTTGTTTTTATTTTTCCAGAAGCTTTAGGTCTGTGCTTCATCTTAGAGATATTTTTGTGTATTGTACAAAATAAAGACTTAAGACTCAATTTTTTCCCCATATGGCTCTGCAGTGGTTCTAACACCATTTGTTGAAAATGACTGACTTTTTCATATCACATTACTTAGGTACTTTTGTAAAAACTAATGATTCAATAACAAGCTTCTTCTGTATTCTCTTTTCTGTTGAGATGATCCATTTCCTTACCCTTATGCCAACAAGGCATAACTTCTTATAACTGAATGTCTTAGCATCAGGTACTGTAAGTCCTCTAACTTTTTCTTTTTAAATGGTGTTTTGTGTATTCTGATTTCTTTCACTGTTCATATATTATTTAAAAAATTCCTGCCAATATTGTAATTGGTATTATGATGACTCTACAGATAAATTTGGGGACAAGTGACATCATGAACCTTTTCAGACACCCAGTTTATAAACATGGTATGCCTGTTTAATATTTTGGAATAATGTTTTTCAGTGGTGATGTCTTGAATATTTTATTCAATTGGATTATATTGTTTGTAGTTAATTTTTGAAAAGTACTTGTTACAGGTGTATACAGGTACAATTACTTTTTGTGTTTGACTTTTTATCCTATGAAATTGCTATATTCATTTATTAGTGCTAGCAGTTGTTATTCTAATGCAGTTGGATTTGTTTATAAAATTTAGCTTACGACCTTTTTGCTGCTACTATATAAAAATATAATTTTTTATTTTGTACTTGATGAATTCACTTTTAGTTCAGTATTTGCTTTGCAGATATTCTAGGATTTTATTTTAAAATGGAGTCAACCAAATCATCTGTAAATAGATAGAATTTTACTTTTTCCTTCAAAACTTTTCTTATCTTTTTAACAGTGATTAGGACTTTCATTACATTACTGTGTAGAATTGATGAGAGTGTCTTCTTATCTCAGTACAAAATATTTCATTCTTTCACTATTAAATAGGATATTAATTGTATAATATTTGAAAATGCCCCTTTATAGATTGAAGATATTCCCTACTATTTCCAGTTTGATTAGAATATTATGCATGTATGTTGAATTTGGTCAAGTGCTTTTTCTTTTTACATTAAGAAAATAGTAGCTTTTGTTAGTCTGTTAGTATCATGGATTATATTGATCAAATTTTGATTGTTGAGATGACCTTGTATTATTGAGCTCTCTCACACTTGGTTGTAATATATTATTTTTCTGTGATGTTGGATTATTGGATTCAACTTTTGAATATCTTTGAGAAATTTGTGTCTATGTTCCTGAGAAAAATTTTACTATATTTTTTAATCCCTCTAAACTTGCAATATTTTTAGTAGGTTTGAAATCAGGTTCATGATGACCTCAAAAAAGTGAATTGAGGTGTCCCTACCTTTTGTATCCTTTTAAAAATTTTGTGTTTATTCACAATATGTGAATCCACCAGTGAAAACAATTAGACCCAGTTTCCTTGTTGGGAGATTTTTATAAGAAAATTAATCATAAATAGAGTATGGTTAGACTTTTTTTGTGTGGTTCATCTTGTTTTGGTTAGGAATTTGTTTCATTTATGTTGTCAAATTTATTGACAGTGTTGCTCACTATATTCCCTTAATAACTCTTTATTTTATTTTAAAAGATTTATTTATTTTTGCATCCAAGCTAGGGTGCAGGCCAGAGGTGTGGGGCGGTGAGAGGATTCACCAGAGACAGAGTGGGGAGCAGAACAGGCAAATCTACTGAAGTACACTGTTGAGGGGGGCAGCGGGTGAGGCAGGAGAGGTCTGCTGTGCCATGTGGGAAGCGCCCTGACCTGGGATCAAACTCCTGCTGCAATGGCTGCAGATAGCTTCATAGGCTGAGACTTAACCCCTTGCGCCACCAGGGAAGCCCCCAGATGCCACATCTTTTTGATGCAGTCCTCTAATAGTGGATCTGGTTGTTTTTGGTGCCAGCTGTTGTAAAAGTGCTGCAGTAAACATTGTAGAACGTTACCATTTTTTGAGCTGATGATTTCATGTTCTTTGTGTAGAGACCCAAGAGTGAATTTGCTGGGTCATATGGTATTTCCATTTTTAGGAAATACTTTTTTAAGGTAAAGTCAGATTGCTGGCTGCATCAGTTTACATTCTCACCAATGGGATGGGATGGGGTGAGTCATTCTTGGCTTCCTCTCCAGAACTTGCCATTGGGGGTCTTTTTAAAATGTCTGATTCTCAAGGGTGAGAGATGACATCTCATTGTGGTTTTGGCCTGCATCTCCCTGGTTAAAAGCAATGATGAATCTATTTCCATGTGTCTACTGGCCTTTTGGATCTCCTCTGTGATGCGTTGTTTGTTCAGATCTGCTGCCATTTATTAATTGGATTGTTTGGACTTTTAATGTTAAATTGTATACTTTTACTTTTCTCTGTTGGATATTAACCCCTTGTTGGTTGTGTAAGTGACTAGGGGCAATCAGTAATCTACTCTTTTAATAGGTGAACTTAATTATAGTGTAAGATATTCTTTTTTAAGAGTTTTCATGTAGGTTTGTGTCATTTCCTTAGTTTAAAAACTGATGAAATTTTATTCTCTTTTCAGTTTTTTTGGTGTTCTGTGAATTTTGGGAAGGGAATTATGCACATATACATTCTCTTTAGACTTTTTTTCTTAGAAGTCCTAACAATGTTTTAATAAATTTTTGTTCAAATATTAATAAACAATGACAAGTAAATGCAATAACATTTAAAATTTTTTTTATTGTTTTATTATTTATGTATTTTACATTACTGTGTATTCGCTGTAGGTTTCCCACCACCAATTCATCCGTGAGCCATCACCACAGTCCCCTGTGCTCCCCTCCCCCCCATTCTGAGCCCCTATCCTCCCCCTCTCTCACTAACTGTCTCTCTTTTATTTGGTTCCCCTATATTCCTGTTATAAGTGAAACCATTCGATATTTTTCTTTTTCCTTTTGGCTTATTTTGCTGAGCATGATCCCTTCTAGCTCCATCTATGTTGCTGCGAATTGCATGTGTGTATCTTTTTTGAATGCCGAGTAGTATTCCATTGTGTATATGTACCACATCTTCTTGATCCAGTCATCTATTTTTGGGCATTTGGGTTGTTTCCATGTCTTAGCTATTGTGAACAGTGCTGCTATATACATGGGGGCGCATGTATCCTTTTGGATTAGTGTTTTTGTGTCCTTTGGGCAGATTCCCAAAAGTGGTATTGCTGGGTTGTATGGAAGCTCCATTTTTAGCAGTTTGAGGAAACGCCATACAGATTTCCATAGTGGTTGAACCAGTTTGCATTCCCACCAGCAGTGTAGACGAGTTCCTTTTTCTCCAAATTCTCACCAGCATTTATTGTTACCTGCTTTTTTAATGTGTGCCATTCTTTTTGGCTTGAGGTGGTACCTCATTGTGGTTTTGATTTGCATTTTCCTGATTATAAGTGATATTGAACATTTTTTTCTGTATCTGTAGGCCATTTGCTTTTCTTCTTTGGAGAATTGTCTTTTTTGCTCTTCTGCCCATTTTTTTTGACTGGATTGTTGACTTTGTTTTTGTTGAGTTTTGTGAGCTCCTTGTAGATTTTTATTATCAGTCCATTATCGGTTGTATTGTGGGCAAATATTTTCTCCCAATTAGTAGGGTGTCTGTTTGTTTTGATTAATGTCTCTTTTGCTGTACAGAAGCTTTTTATTTTGATGTAGTCCCAGCTGTTTATCTTTCCTTGATTTCCTTCACTTTTGGGGATGTGTCTTTATAAAGATTTTGCTGAGGTGTATGTCGTGTAGAGGTTTGCCTGTGTTTTCTTCTATAACTTTTATGGTTTCAGTTCTTACATCCAGATCTTTTATCCATTTTGAGTTGGTTTTTGTGCATGGTGTGAGATAGTAGTCTAGCTTCATTTTTTTTGCATGTAGCAGTCCAGTTTTCCCAGTACCATTTATTGAACAAGCTAACCGTGTTCCATTGCATATTCTTTACTCCTTTGTCAAAGATTAGTTGTTCATAGATATGTGGGTTTATTTCTGGGTTTTCTATTCGATCCCATTGGTCTCTGCTTCTGTTTTTGTTCCAGTATCATGCTGTTTTAATTATTATGGTTTTGTAGGGCAGTTTGAAATCTGGGAGTGTAATCCCTCCGTTTTCTTTCTTTTTAGTCAGAAGAGCTTTAGCTATTCGAAGTTTTTTTGTGGTTCCATATGAATTTCGTCACTATTTGTTCTTATTTCTTTGAAGAATGCAGTTGGGATTTTTATCGGAATAGCATTGAATCTGTAAATTGCTTTTGGTAGAATGGCCATTTTGATAATGTTAATTCTTATAATCCATGAGCAGGGGATGTCTTTCCATTTTTTTGTGTCTTCCTCTATTTATCTTACTAGTGTCTTATAGTTTTCTTTGTATAAGCCCTTTACCTCTTTTATTAGGTTTATCCCAGGTATTTGATTTTTTTGGTTTCGATTTTGAAGGGGGTGATTCTCTTAATTTCTTCTTCTTCAGACTGAGTGTTTGTATGTAGGAAGACTACTGATATTTGTACATTGATTTTTATCCTGCTACTTTACTGAATTGGTCTATAATTTTGAGTAGTTTTTCTATGGAGTTATTAGGATTCCCTATGTATATTAGCATGTCGTCAGCAAATAGTGACAGTTTAATTTCTTCTTTCCCTATTTGAATTCCTTGTATGTCTTTCTGTTGTCTTATTGCTCTGGCTAGGACTTCCAGTATTATATTGAAAAGCAATGGTGAGAGTGGACATCCTTGCCTTGTGAGGATCTTAGCGGAAAGGCTTTTAGCTTCTCACTGTTGAGGATAATATTGGCTGTGGGTTTGTCATATATGGCTTTTATTATGTTAAGGTATGTTCCTTCTATCCCAAGGATTTCAAGGGCCTTTATCATAAATGGATGTTGCACTTTGTCGAATGCTTTCTCAGCATCTCTTGATATGATCATATGGTTTTTCTTTTTGTTGATATGTTGGATTATGTTAATTGGTTTTCAGATCTTGAACCATCCTTGTGTCCCTGGAATAAATCCCACTTGTTCATGATGTATTATCTTTTGTATGCATTGTTAGATCCTGTTGGCTAAGATTTTGTTGAATATTTTTGCATCAGTGTTCACAGTAACATTTTTTGTGCTAAAATGACTATCATCATATTTTCATTCTCTTAGCTATCTTTTTTTCAATTATCTGGTTCTAAAGTAGTACATAAAATTCATTTTGGTAAGTGTATAAATTAGCAAAAGTATAAAAAATAGGAACAATATGTAATCTTATTGTCTAATCATGATCACTTAGTAGTTTCTGAATTTTTATTCTGTGCTTATGTGGAAACATTTATGTATAGCCAGTACATTTATTAAAACCCTACCATGCTTTCACAATAATTTAGCTTTTACTTTATTTGAAAATAGATGAGAAATTTATTTTCATTTTTATTTAATTAAAAATGTTTTATTCACTAGATCTCTGATTTACTCTACATGATATAACTCTGGACAGCTAGAGAAGAGGCATAGGGTGAGGTATGGGAAGAGGGCACTGAGCTTCCACGCCCTTTTCAGCCAGGCCATTCTCCCCAGTTCTTCACATGCCTGCCCCTGCAGTATTTCTAAGAAATGATGAGTCTTTTACAAGATTCTTTTTAATGACTGCATAAAGTTCCGTTTTATGACATATCTGAACTTAACCAGTTCCTTGTTCTTGAATAATTACTTTTTTTTAAAGATCTATTTTTTATGCAGACAAGCTAGGGATGTAGGCCAGAGGTGTGAGGTGGTGAGAGGATTCACCAGAGACAGACTGGGGAGCAGAACAGGCGGATCAACTGAAATACACAGCTGAGGGGAGCAGCGGGAGACAGGAGAAGTCTGCTGTAACATGTGGGCAGCTCCTGGCCGTGCATTGAACTCTTGCTGATCGCTTCATAGGCTGAGACTTAACCCGTTGCGCCACTAGGGAGGCCCTCTTGAATACTTACTTTTTTTCTCACTATTTTAAACAACTGTGCAAAGAACATCCTTTTCTGTATCTGTCTGTCTACGTGCCAGTTTTTCTTGCCCAGGGCTCATTTCTGCAAAACAGTGTTAGCAAGCTAGGACCTCTCTTTTGGGTTTAAGTCTTGCCTGTGTTCCAAATCAGAGGTGATCTTAGACTATAATTTTCAATTTAGTTAGAGCAAATAAGAAAAAGAAGCATTTGTAGAATGTTTTTTAAAAAAATATCCATTCCTCTGGATGCCTGTAGGCTTCCTGAAAAGGAATTTGACTGTTCCTGGCCAGCCCAGCATTTAATCCCCACCTGTCACCAGTTTCTATGAAGTGAGGTTTCTATTACTTCCTGGATTGCTCTAGTCTATCAGAGGTCACCATCTCCAATTTAGCCTAGATGTGGATGGGAAAATACCCTGCACAGCCTCAGCATCCAAAGAACATTGGTGTCAAATTCAATTACTGGAGAAGGAGACCTCTTTTTTTCAAAGGTCTCTGAATCCATTTAAAAAGCTTCTCAGATTCCTAACACTTGTGCTTATAGTGACTGTATCTCCTCCACTGACACCTTTTTTGTAATTTCACATTGTCAACTGCTTCTGTGGTTTGAGTTTAATTTATTAAAAAAAAAACCTCAAATGGAAGTAGAGACAGTTATGTCTTTAACATATGTCTGAGTATGCCTGTGTGGGGTGAATGTTACAGACACAGGAGGACACACAATTATTTTCTCTTTTCTGTTTCCCAAACATGTTGATTTTCCAAATCCAATATTAATTTTGGATGGCTATGGCTACAGATTCCTTAACTCCCTTGTGGGCATCTAAAGCATGAAAGTATCCTTCAAGTCTTTTTTCACTTTATTTAAAAATTCTCCTTTGTGGAAATTCTCTACATTTTCTTTTGTTCAATTCGAAGCTTTTACTATTTTGTGACTAAGGAATATATGAATTCATTTTGAATTGAGGAAAAATGGCACTTTTTTTTGTACTTTAGAAATTTGTTTTCACTGTTATATTTCAGTAAAACCATCTAACTGCCATAAAAGATTAGCAGTGTTTTCTTTCTGCCATACAGCCTTATAATTTTTCTGGAACATAAGTGAATCAAGAAATGCTACTTTGCCGACTGTTCTGAGTATTATAAAATATTGCTCTATCAGGTTAGTCCAGCCACCTAACCCTGCCATTTGAATCATGAAGAACTATTCCAATGAAGCTACACTTTATGCTGCTGATTGAGCTTCCCTTTCATCCTTTTAAGCTCAAATTTCATAATTAGAACATGATGAACAATATAATTCTTACAGAGGAATAAAGACATCTCTTGGCTTTCCTTTTTATGATTGCCTTTGAACATGGGCTAAATGACGTGTTCTGCAGCCTGGCTAAACCCTCTGTTCCCTCACACTGTTATGCCTCTGACCATTTCAAGAAGAGAAAGGGAGCTACTCACAGGGTATTACCCTCAGATGAAACTTTAAAAGTTCAGACTAAACAGTATAAACTGGTAGCAGCCATCAATAATTATTTTGGAAGGTAATATGCCAATATCTTTGGAATATTATTCTCTAAGAAAATCAGCTTTCATTTTGTTTCTCTAAACATTGTCTTGCCTTATTTTTTTTCTTTCTTTAGAATTTTTTTTCAAACCATCACTCATATTAAAGCCAAAACTTTCTTGTAATTCTCATGAGCTGACTCTTCCGCTCTAACCAGTGTGAATTCTGCCGACGAAGACCAATCTTGTAGAATGAAGATGTATTATTTCAGTGATGTGATTTCAAGTTAAACTAGAACCCACATTTGAAGTTCAAGCAGCTGCCATCATGGTACAACTGTATTATCCGGGGGGAACTAATTGATCCCCAGATTTTGATCCACTGAATGTCCATTTCCAAGTTATTCTGTACACATCTATTTTTTTTAAGATTTTTTTTTATGAATATAAGTTGGGGTGCAGGCCAGAGGTGTGGGGTGGTGAGAGGATTCACCAGAGACAGAGTGAGGAGAACAGGCAGACTGACTGAAACACACTGCTGAGGGGAGCAGTGGTGAGGCAGGAGAGGTCTGCTGTGCCATGTGGGAATCTTCCTGGCCGGGTATTGAACTCATGCTGCAGTGGCTGCAGATAGCTTCGTAGTGTTGAACTTAACCTGTTGCACCACCAGAGAGGCCCTGTGCACATCTGGGACAAACATATCAGAGTGTTTGCTAAGTTGAATGGTTTGCATATTTTAGTTTTTGAAAATATTGCGAAGCTGTTTTCCACAGTAGCTGTACCTTTTGCATTCCTGCCATTGAAGTATGTGAAATCCAGTTTCTCTGTATCCTAAACAGCCCTTGGTGTTGTCACAGGTTTATTCTAACTATTCTAATAGGCGTGCAATGGTCTCTCAGTACTAATTTGCACTTCCTTGATGCTTGCAAATGTTGAACACTTTTTGTGTGTGCTTATTCATCATTTGTGTATCTCCTTAGGTGGAATGTCAGTCCATGTGATTTTTCCGTTTTCTGATTCGACTGTCTTACTCTTAAATCTTTAGAGTTTTTATACATTCTAGGTATGAGACCTTTGTCACATGTTTGAAGTATATTCTTTCAGTTTTTAGCTTGTCTTTTTAATCTTTTTAAATAGAGCAAGACTTTTAAATTTTGATAAATGCCAATTTGTTGACTTTTCTTTAATGGAGTGTGTGTTCAGAGTTGAGCCTAAGAACTCTTAAACTCTGCCTCGCAAATGTTTTTATTTTTTGCTGAAAGTTTTGTAGTATTGCATTTTTATGATCAGTTTTCAATTAATTTTTGTGCAAGACAGGAGACTTAGTTTGAGGATCATTAGTTGCCCAAGAATATCCAATTGCCAGCATCACTTGTTGAAAAGACTGTCTTTCCTCCATTTAACTGCTCTTGCATTTTTGCCAAAAGCCATTTGGTTGTGTGTGAATTTTGTTTTAAGATTTCTACTCTTTTCTGTTGATCTATATGCTTATTCCTCAACCAGTGTAACTAGGTAGAGGTTTTCCTTTAACTTAGTTCTTCTTTTCAGAGATTTAGCTAATGTAATTCCTTTCTCTTTCCATATAAATTTTAGAAGAAACGTCTCTGTATAAAACCTTGCTTGGGTTTTTTGTGGGAATTGTGCTAATCTGTATATAAATTTAAGGAAAACTGATGTATTTATTATGTTGAATCTCCCAATTTATGAAAATGGTCTTTCTACTTATTTATATCTTTGATTTACTTCATCAACACTTTATATTTTTTAGCATACAGATATTATACAGATTTTATTAGACTTATACTTATTCTGGTATTGTATTTTAAAATCAGCTTTATTTTTTAAAAAATTTCTAAATTGTGTAGATAGTACAGAAATTTCCATAATAATCTACACCCAATGACTTGATGGGAAAGTGGTAAAGAATATTGCATGACACTGATGCAATTCCCTCTCCTCCAGCATTTGACATCTCTAGGTCTGGGTAATTTGATGATTCTCTGTTATTTGTATATCACATGTACTTCAATTTTTACTTTACTTTTTTATTTTGCGGGATAAGTAGTGTAGTACAAGCAGGTCTACGATAGCTAAAAGTAGACATGTCCATGTGTTTTCATTGCGTTTTGGTGGCATCAGTGTTCTCTGCTGATTGATACGTTATCATTTAAATTTAATAAACTTATTACGATTGACATGATTAGAATTTTCTTTGTCTTCTTGCTCATTTGTTTCCTTTTTCTGCCTTCTTTATATTATTTGAATTATTTTACTATTCCATGTTAACTTATTTGTTAGATTTTAGGTTTTCTCTTTTGTATTTGTTTAGTGTTTGCTATAGAAATTATAATATATGTCTAACTTTTCTCTATGTTCAAGTCTTGATTTTTTGATTGATTATTTTAAGGTTTTCCTCATAAAAGGTTTTTAAACATTTTTGCCACTTAGGACTGTGCAGGTTTCTTTATTCTCCCCCCCTCCCCTAACCTCTGTATTATAGCTGACACACGTACTCCATTTACATACACTGACAGCTTTATCAGTTGGTGTCCGGAGTTTTGCTTTTGAACAATCAAACATCATATAAAGAATTAAAGAGGTCAAAAATAGTCTTTGATATTTGCCCAGATATTCATCTTTTTGTTGTTCTTACTTTTTGAACATAGAAGTCTCCCTCTTGTATCATTGCTAACTTTCATTTGCTATATTTTGAAAATTGTGGTGAAATGTACATAACATAAAATCCACCACACGAACCGTTTAGTGTGTACAGTTCGGCAGTTTGAACTATATTTGCGTGTTGTACAAAAAATCTCCAGAAATCTTTCCTCTTGCAAAACTGAAACTCTTATCAATATTGAACAGTGATCTCCTATTTCCTTCTCCTGCCTTTGGCAACCACCATTCTACTGCCTTTTTCTGTGAATTTGACGAGGTACTTATGTAAGTGTAATCATACAGCATTTGTCTATTTAATAATTGGCTGGCTTATTTCACTTAGCATAATCTTCAAAGTTCATCCACACTGTAGTTTGTGTGAGAATTTTCCCCCTTATTGAGGCAAATAATACCGCGTTTGATATGTGCACCACATTTTGTGTATCCACTCATCACCTGATAGATATTAGATTAATTTCTACCTTTTGACTATTGTGAATAATGTGGCTGTGAATGTGGGTATTCAAATATCTCTTTACGATCCTCTTTTCAATTCTTTTGTATATAGACCAAGAAGTGGAATTGCTGATTCATGGTGATATTATCAGAGAGGCTGAAACAGTTTAATTCCCACTTACACTGTGCAAGTGTCCTGGTTTATTTATATCCCTGCTAACGCTTGTTATTTCCAGTATTTTCAATAGTATTCATCCTAATGTGAGGTGGTAGTGTTCTTATGGGTTATTTTCAGTTTTTGCTTCTCTATTTGCTGGAAAATATTGGTGTATAATATTCCCTTTTAAAATTTTCTCTGTCTACCTTTTTATCAAAATTAAAGAGCACAAGGGACTATGGGGACAGTTCACGGGTGAATTGGTGGTGGGAAACCTACAGGGAATACACAGTAATGTAAAGGATATAAATAATAATAAAAAATTAGTGATATAAGTTAATGAAATAAGTTAATGAGTTTATCATTGAAATAAGTTAATGAGTTTAACTTTTGTATTCTCCAGAATGTTTTTCATAACAGAGGGCATCTATTTTTCTTAAATATTCTGTAAATCTTTGACTTTATAACTGCTTCTGCATATCATGCTATTTCTTTTTGTTTCTGGTAGCATCATGATTTTCATTCTTCCTGCTTCATTTTTCCTTTTTGATCAGTTTATCAATGACTTGTTGATTAATTAGCTATTTCAAGTAAATTTTCTTTTTTGCCAATTTTCCAGATAAATTGTCTCTAGTTTATTAATTTGTTATTTATTTTTCATTCTTTTCAGGTTTTTTGGGGGGATTAATCAGTAGTTAGTTTTCAATTTTTTAAATTTGAGTGCTTATTTCATCATTTTTCTACAGTTTCCCTTATTAATGTATGACTAATATGCCCCTCCATGTATAGCTTTAGCTACATCCTAAAAATTGAAATGAAGATATGAGGTTTGTTTTTTATTTTGTTATTGTTCTGTTTTAGATACTTCATGAGCTCTGCATTATGACTTTTTTCCAGAGAACTTTGACTAATTTAATGGTGATTTTATAATTCTTAGTGCATGGTGTTTGATTTCTAATTTTAACAAGCAGTGATTTTCATGCATGTGTGCGCGCTCACACACACACACACACACGCACACACTAATCTCATATTTTAGTGAGTGAATACAAAGAAAAAATCTGGAAGTTTATGTCCAAAATGTTAATCTTGGTTAGATCTAAGTGCTGGAATTTTAAAATATTTTTTGTTTTCTTTGAATTTTTCTCTCAAGAATTTTAAGTGAGACTAAAGTTGTTTACTTTTGTTAGAAATAAATTACATATATACAGAGGCTTAGAAATCTTCAGATTTTAGTGTTCAGAATTTGCTCATTGGAATACTAAATTTTTCAAGGTAAAAATTTAAAATCTCATTAATTTCCATAGTGTGAGTTTTAAGGAAAATATATGGTTAATTATAAATTTTCTGTATATACTTGAAAAGAATTATTTGATAATTGTTGGTACCAGGGGGATTCCCTTTCCACTGAGTTCAATTTTGGAATTTAACCTTTGTTTTATTTTTTCCACTTTTTGAACACTTTTGCAGTTGAGGGATGGGGTTGAGTTTATAAAGTCATATCATGAAATCTGGAGGTTTGGTTTGGTTGTTTGTTAGTATACATGTACTAGATTATTAATTCCTAGAGGACAGAAATCAGATTTCAGGTTCTGTCCTTTATCTCTGTATTCCTAGACACACAGACCCTAGCATGTTGTAGAGCCTTTAAAAACATTTTAAGCTTTGAAAAATATTTTACTAAGGGGTAGATTTTGAAAAACTAGAATTTCAACAGAATTAGAAAGGAACTATTACAGAAGCCATGTCTTCAATTAACTTCTTTCTGGACTTACAGAAATTCCTTGAGAGTAATGGCTGCCTTTGGACCATGTTATGCCTGTCCTGAGCACAGGGCAGAGGCTTGGTAGCCGTTGACTGAGTGAATGGTTGAATGAACAATCATATGATTGGTACTTTGTTCCATTTGATCATTTAAAACAAATAAATTTTCACTTTCCTTCTTCTATGAAGGGAACTCACAGTTAAACCCCAGGAAGTCAATTCTTTCTAATTGAATCTATGATCTGTAAGTCAGACACATATCAGGTTGCTGTTCTCTCTTTTTTTTTTCCCCCTACTCATATCCTTACCTCAACACTGTTTTTCAACCCTCTCAAATTAAAAAGTAGGAAGAATTCTTCAAGCTAGGCTCAATTGGACCAGGGCCAACTGAGAGAGTTTGATATGCCTTTTTGTTTGTTTGTTTTTACTTTGGAAATAGAAATTATTCATGTATCTCTCTCTTTTCTTTGATTCACCTACAACACGACTCCTGGGACTCTGTGCTGGCAACTCAACAAGAGGGTCTTAGAGCCCATCTGGGTCTTCTTGGTATTGCCACGTTAACTTCAATTTACACTCACATAGGCCCTTCAACTTCTGCTTTCCAAGCTCATGTTACTTCTGCAAACGAAACTTATGAATCAGTATGAGACCCTAGAATTTTCTCTGTATTAGTAATTCCTCACTCCTTGAATTTGGCAGTATGCTGACAAAGATCTTTATGTTCTAGTCGCATTTCCTCCAGGCAGATTGATGCTCTGTGCCTCTGCCCTCTCTTATGCTCTGCCCGACTGACACATGGGGAGGGCGAAGAAGTATTGTGCTTTATCTCCTTGGTCCTTGTATTTGATGGATATGACTTTTTTTTTGGGGGGAGGGGCATTTGAATTTCAGATGTTTTTTAAACATGTTGTGAAATTTCATTCTGACTAATGATTTCCCCTAAGTATATTTCCTTATTATACAGATTATGGACATATATACACTGAGATTCACTCTAATGTCCTCAAGATCACACACAGGAGATTAATAGATTTTTGGTATTTCAATGAGTAAATTTCCTTGGGAGGGTTACAAGAATAGAGGCTCACATTGAACCCTGCAGCAGGTTAGAAATATGTTTTGATATACTTATAACATATATTCATCTGAGGTCCTTTTTTGCCAACAAATGTAAGCAATTTTGTTTTTCTAATAAAAGTTAATTCATTCTTATTTTAGAAATTCAAGAAATATAGTGGAGGAAAAAAGAGAAAGTTTTTTCCATTGCAGCACTTGGAGTTTAATATTTTGAAACATATTCTTCCATATTTTTTCACCATCACTCACTCAAGCACAATGAGTGGACTTTTATTCTTCGACTTTTTATATTTAACAAAAATGATGATCCAGACATGCATAGATTTTTAACTTGCTTTTCCTGGTGAGATCTGTCATATGATATGAATCAATGTGCCTCTTTACAAGCAATTATTTCACCATTTGATTCCGCTAACAACAACATATGTTTTATTCGAAGGTTTTTTTTTTTTGTTTGTTTATGATAGACCATTTTATAATACTAAGGGAGGGCAAGGTGCAGTTTGTAAATCTTAAAGCGAAAACCTCCAAAAAAGGATAATGAAACTATGAGTCAAGTGAGAAAGAACGCAAGAGCATGAAAATCAAACAAG
This sequence comes from Scalopus aquaticus, assembly GCA_004024925.1. NCBI lineage: Eukaryota > Metazoa > Chordata > Mammalia > Eulipotyphla > Talpidae > Scalopus > Scalopus aquaticus. The sequence goes on along the minus strand of PVIJ01011304.1, from coordinate 28,117 downwards.
GAGGAAAAGACTACAGCATCGGAAGTGGGGGGCATTTCACGTTCTTAAGAGCCATCGGATCTCATTTCCTTTGGGTCTCAAGAATGAAGTTAGCTGCTTTTGCTCTATTTCTGTCACCTCACAGCACGACATAGTGAGGTGTCTTCTCACAGAAATCCCTCCAGTATTGGAGGTACCAAATGCCCACACTGCCAATGGCGAGACGGTCCCTTAGGGCTTCCTCACCCTCTGTTTCTTCCCAGGGCTACTTAGGAACACTATTTCAAGGCTAACAAGCATGACTTTCAACTTATTCTAGTATCTTCTGTTTTACTTTAGACGACTTACAGTTTACCATAGGCTGGATGATTTAAACAGTAGACATTAATTTCTCACAGTTTTGGAGGTTGCAGAGTCCAAGAGCAGGCTGCTACCACATTGGGGTTCATGTGAGACCCCCTCCTGAACACATTGGGGTTCAGGGTTCAGGTGTTTCTGGTTTGCACAAGGCAGGTTACTTGCTATATCCTCACGTGATGGAGAGACAGGAGGTTCTGGTGTCTCCCTCCTTTTACCAGACACACTAACCCTGTCGTGAGGTCTCTACCTTCAGCACTTTGTCTAAACCTACTTACCTTGCGAAGTCCCCACCTCCACATGCCCACGGTGACATTGGGGATTAGCGCTTCGGCATGTTAATTTCGAGATAACACAAACATTCTGTCTATTCTTAACCCTCAAGGGCTAGAACTCCTTGACAACTTGTGAGTCTTAATGGAAACCAATGTTCTTGCGAAGGAAATTCACCCATGCAACTGAGTTACTTCTTAGAAACACAATGAAAGCATTTTGAATGTAGTCTGGATACTGAAAAATAAAGGAATAAATTGCCAGAAAACATGTTAGAATGTCCTGAACACAACAAACTCTCCAACATTATAACAAGCTTCTGGAGCAGAAAGTATTGATGTGATCACAACAACTGATTGAACAAAGAAAGAACGCAGCATCTAGCAACAAACGGAGGGGTGCAGAGAGGGGTGTCATAATCCTGTAATTTGAGCATATTATAAGTAGAATTCTGAATTTGTTTCCCAGCAGTAGGTAGAAAAGAGACCTTCCTCTGCTGTCTTTAGAAGGAATGGCTCATTCTACATCTATAATAAGGCAAGGACTCTGGAAAGCCTTCAGTGCCCTGGAAGGAGCTAAACAAACTCACAAAGTAAGAGGCCTCTTAATTGAGCTGCTCAAGGCACACTCCCCTAATTAACCAATGATCTTCAAGCATACTGGCCAATGCCCTCCCTGCTACCCAGAAGGCTCCTCGTCCCTAGACCCACCCGTATCTGCTCCCACCAGATCCGAGCAACAGGTGGTTTATGCTAGTTGAAATTATTATTGTGGGATATACTTTAATGAGACAGAATATCATGAAATATAACTGTGAAAAGAGTCGCTGCACCAAGGAGCGCAAGTCAAATATTCAACAAGGATTTGATAAAGTTGTTAAAATGTTGCTGTTGTCCCAGGTCTGAGTGACATGACTGTAAGATATCAGGAAAAGTATGAGCGATCACCCCCCCTTCCAATCTTGTTCCTCACATTCTCTTGTCAGGTGTCCTTAACATCCTCTGTCAACTTTGACGGACACTGAAACTAGAAGCCGTAGACATCACGTCAGGACTGCGAGTTAAGCAAGAGTGAGCAAAAGAGAGGGCAGCTGTCACCTCTGGCTCCCAATCTAGAAGCCAGGCTGCCTACTGACTAATCGAAAGCTTGGTGAGTTGAAATATTTAACATGTATGTTATATATATTTTCATATGTGTTTTTCCACATATAGTTTTAAAATTGGTTCTTTATTAATGGAATGTTGGAATGAAATGCCTATGGTATTTTTGCCATATTTCATTCAATTTCCTGTGTGGGACACCGGTGAATAGACAGAATTTTCAGAGCCCTCCTGATAAAACCTTGTCCATTCCTAAGGCAAATCTTGGCTGGTACAGAAAGGCATGGTGAGCCCTCAATTTTAATTCACAACAAAATATTCAGGCCTTTTCAGATTTGTAGAGGCTACTGTTTGAACATTAAAAAAAAAAAGCCACATTAATATGTTTGCCAAAAACAGAAGACAAAGACCATTTCAGAAACAAAGACTAAATTATTCAGGACAAGATAAAATCATCATGGTTTGAAAGTGACTAGGAACATAAAGGTTAGAACCGAGACAACAGGAGAAAAGCAAAAGAAGAGAAGTTTTAAAAAAAGATGTGGAGAAATGATGTAGAGGGGAGCAAAGAAAATCTAATGTTTCTATAATTGAAATTCCCAAAGAAGAAAATGAACACACAGAAGCAAACCAATATTGAGACTATAATTCATGACATTTTTCTTGACATAAAAAAGATTTAAATGTGCAGGCTGAAAGTGAAACATATCCCACACCCTTAGCACTAACTCACAACTGATTATATTTGATTTTGAAGATAGAGCAAGTATCTTTATGACATCAGGCAAAAGAAAAGTCTTCTAGAAGGAAAAAAAAAATTGGGTTGGCATCAGGCTTCCATCAGCATTATCCTGCAGTGGAAACCATGGAGCCCAGGAGATTTCCAAGGGCAGAGAGAGGAGGCTAAACATTTCACACCCAGGCGAGCTTCTCTTCAGTGGTCAAGGTGACAGGCAAACAATTCTGAACATATCCTGCTAGGAATCTGCTAGAAAACGCACTCTGGCACCCAACAGGAGATTTGGAAGGTGTTAGAAAAAGAACTAATATGAAATATATTTAGCTTTGAACTCAGAATAAGGGAAAGTTATAAGTAATTGTAACAAAATAATATGTACATTCTAGATGCTCTGAAAACAGATACAACACTCTAGCAAAAAAATTGAGAGAATGGAGAGCAAAGGTAGAAAGGCATGTGATATGATTGCCTACCTGGAAGATAATAGCTGGGATGCAAAATTATTCTTTGAAGGTGAAAAATCAGGGGGTAGATGTTCTGGCTTATTTGATAGTACAAAGGCAATGCGAAAGGCAGCACTTGTATTGCTTAAGGATAGATGGTAATGTAGGAGGAAAAGCTTACAAACTCTTGCTTACAATATGAGAGTAATATATAATGTCTAAAGCAAAGAGGTCATTAAGGATATTACATAAAAGTTTCAACTAAAAGTAGCTTTAAGAGCAAAACAAATAGCTTTCCAGGTATTAGAAAAATAGGAACAATAGCAAACAAAAAAGAGCAAAGGAAACAGCACACTGAAAATTACACATGCATATTCATATAGAAACACAATCTGCACTGAAGGGCCAAACTAGCCAACTTCCATATCTGTGACATGAGTAAATAAAAATAGTCTTAACTCACCTGCTAAAAGAAATGTCAGACCGGATTACAGAGCACATACAACTATGTTCCATACGAGAGACACAACTCAAAGTAAGAAAAGTTAGATAAAAGGGTGGATCAGGTTACTCTAGGAAAACGTAAACAGAAATAAAAGAAAGCTCACAATCTTACTATCAAACAAGGTAGCATTCAGGACAAAGAACATTAATCATGACAGAAACCAGGCTTTCTATGCTTTTGGCTATAATTCACACACAATGCAAGAATGAAGAATATCTGTACAGCAGATGACAGTGAGAATATCCCCCAAGCTATCCCCATTCTCTCCGCCCCCCCTCCAGATAAAAAGAGGCAAAGATAGAAGAAGCAACACAATAAGTTAGCTCTTCTGGATATATTTCAAATGGACTTCTCCACCTCCTTTTTATTTTAAGGGATCATAGCTCTTTCACAAAAATTGATTACATATTAATCACACCATATAGAAAATCTCAATAAATTCCAGTACAGTAGAAATAGCATAACAACATTATCTGACAACAATGCAATGAGTCGAAAATTCAATACAGAACAAGGCTCTCTCCCTTGGAAATGAAAATGAAACTCCGTTACTCCATTCTTGGGTCAGAAAGGGAAGCTAAAGAAAAAGTGCAAAATTGACTCATGATGAATACATAGATCTGAATCTTGGATGATAACCAAATTGTTGCAAAAAGAAACACTTAGATCCTTCCCTAGCCGCCCCCCACCCCAAATCAATGAAAATACATAGGTGACTCAAGAAGACGTAGAAAAGAAGGTAATTAGTAGAGATCCAAGCCTACGTTGATAAGTGTGACACAGAAAACAACACTTGCTTGACAGCTCCAGTATCTGTAAGAGGCAAAGGTTGGAAAATGCAGCAGAACAGCAAAGTTCCTTCACCCTGCGGAGCGTGGCCACAGGCCAAGCGAGAGGGGAAAGAACGCGAAGGTCTCCAGTGACAGGCTGAGCCACCTCTGGCAACAGGTGCCTCTCCTGGCCGGTGGCTGCCAGGGGTTCTAGTGGGGCCCAGGCCTCCGGCCCTCACCAGGCGAGGCTGTCTCAGGCCAGGAGAGAGGGAGCAGGTGGTCCTCCCGCAAACTGCTTTTCCGTCTTCCTTCCCTGCCAGACGATCAGGTTCCCGAGGAGGACTGGAGTTTGCTTAACATTTCGGTATTTGAAACGACTTAAAGGACGTGCTTGAATGAATAGATTGTATATTTAGATAAGTCCCCCCCAGCCATCGGCACGTGCCTGCAGAAGACATTTTAATCACAGACTGGCAGTTTTTCTTTTTTAGGAAATTAAAGTCTGTTTTCTTCACATAGTAGGAACACAAAATATCAGGGAATTCATGAAGCTCCTGAATTTTATTTTTATACTCACAATTTTGAGAAGAGTCTTAACAGATTTAATCCAAATTTAGTGTTTAAAAAAAATAAAAGACTGCTCTGGGACTCAGCTAGAAATGCCAAGTTTCAATCCAGAGCAAATTTTTTACAGCTGAGTTGGCAGGTCTTTAAAGAGGTCTTGTCAAAACAGAAACCATCAAGAACTCAAAAAACTTACCTGCTTTACTTAAGGCCCTGGGTGTGGAAATGAAGAAAAAGAGCAATATTGCATAATTAGCAAACAGAGCTCCCTCACAGAGAGCATCTCTTTCTATAGCCCTTTTCTCTAGGAAGAGAGTTTTGAGGAGGATGACCCTCCAGGACAGTCATTTTGTTTGCATGAAGTACGGCATCAAGGTTTTGTTCAGAGAGATGTTCCATCTTCGGAAGAAAATGTTGATCTTTTAGAAGCTCTTTTTGGACAAAACGGCTCTTGAATCATTGCGGGCTGAGGTGCCGTGAAGACGGAGGAGCCTGGGGGCAAAGGAGGAGTGATGGAGAAGGAGAGATTCGAGGAAAGGGAGCTGTGCGCGCGCCTCTCGGGCACACTCGCGTGATGGAGAAGGGCAGCTTGCGACGCTCCCGCCTGACCCCTGACTGGCCCCAAAGGCATGTGGGGAAGGACTGGCCGTGCCCACCCAAGGCAGTCCCCACTTATCCCCAAAACCCCGGAGTTTCGGTCTCTGGTTCTGACAGCTGTTCCTTGCCAGAAAACAAGAGACTAATGGTAAGCCAAAAGGCCTGTTTCCTAGGCGTTAAAAGCCAAGCAAAATCACTCCATAAGTTTGGACAATATTTTTTTGTGGGGGCACATCTTGCTATTGAAACTCCTCTTGCATTCTTCCTCGAAGAAAGCATAAACCAGTGAACTTAAACTTCTGAATAGTGCCGTCCAGTTTCCCGTGGAGCACCTCCCCCTGCCCCCAGGCCAGACCAATATAAAATGGGAGAGTCATTCGATGCCTTTTAGTTGCAGGCGGTAGTCAGAGGGGCCAGTTCTCAGGTTTAAATTGCCCCTGCCGTTTAAATCATTCCCCTCCCTCCTCTTCCCCCTCCTTACCCATCCCTCCCTTCTCCATCTCCCCTCCCCCTTCCTCCTCCCTCCTCCTCCTCCCCCTCCTCCTCCTCCTTCTCCTCTCCTTCTCCTTTCCTCTCCTCTCCCCTCCTTCCTGCCCTCTTTCTCCTCCTTTTGGTATCCAGTTGTCCGAGAAAGAATTTCTCCTGCTCCTTCCCTGTGCTCTGTCTCCCCTTCTCTGCACCCCGTGTCTCTGGAGGCTGTGGTTTTTGGTCTCTGTCCACCAAGCTAGACTTATCAATGAGGGGGGCTACCGGAGTCCTCCCCAGGAGCTCCAGGAGCCCCAAGCCTGCAGAATTCTTGCCACATAGAACCCTGACTCAGAAATCTCCTCTTCCTGGCTCCGGCTGCTAAATGCCTGGTGCTGGACAGCAGCTCCCTACCTGATTTGTCACCTCCCGGCATTCCCGGAAGCCTCGCGGGGCCATGAGAGCAGCCTTCCCATCTGCGTCTTCCTGCTGATAGATCCGCTCTGCTCGCCTCTGTTTGCTTTCCTGCCTCCCTGGAGCCTTTGGGGGGACATGGATTATCAAAACTCTAACCTTCCTCGCGCACTTAAAAAGAAAAAAAACATAGTAGCTACAAACAAACCAGGGAGACCTGGGAATTAAAAACAAATCGACTGACAAGTGGCAGTTCTGCTGGGATGTAGAAAAAAAGTGAAAATAAAAATGGTTCAGTCTCTTAATTCAACAAGCCCAGTTGAGGTTATTTTGAAAGTCCCTGACTGCTGCGGCTGTAACAGTAGTGTAGACCAAACTAAATTATTATTCCCTTCTTGCTGAGTTTTTCTTATTGAAGTTTCTAGATCTCTACTCTCTGGTGGTAAAACAACAGCTACAAATAACGTTCTTTCCCCCTTAGAAGGTGGTAGCATTCGTTATGAGATGATCTTTTTTTCTAAATAAACTTTTACACCTTCATCCTCCAGGAGCAAATGTTAACTGAGAGCTGAGTGGTGGAAACTTCTGAGGGAAAGTTCTAAATGTGTTCCTTTTGGAATTCATGTTAATGATAGAGCCAAAGAACACAGGCTTAGCCCCTCCCATGGACTGAGCTCCACTGGCTTTTTCATTCCCTTTTGAAGGCAGGCAAGGTGGATTTATGCTCTGTTGAGATTCATATATAAGATAGAACAACACTCTCTTGCTTTTGTTTTGCCCCTTTTCCAAATCCATCACCTCCAGTTCCACCACAGAGACCTATTAAATCGCAGGCCTGGTTACTGCTCCTCCCCTATTTATCATGGTCAAAAGCTCCCATCACCTATGGCAAGGGTGGCCAGACAAATTCATCTTGCATTTTGGTGGGCTGGAATTGGTTTCCTAGAGCACCATGGTGAGGATTCTGCATCAGGGTTCAGTGGGATCCAGCAATCCACTAGCCATGCCTGCCATGGGCCCAGCAGCGGGGGTGGGGGCAGAATTGTCATGCTTAGTGGAACTGGCAGGTCTTTGCCATGGCAACGCTCTATGGCTCAGGGGCACGGGATTTCTGTTAGTTTCCCAAAGAGGAAGGACAGTCATGTCTGTCTCCAGGCTTTTGCAATTCCTGTCCCTCTGCCTGCATCATGCTTTTCCCAACTCCTTTCTGCTACTTAGTTTTATTTGAATTCATCTTCCAGAGAAGTCTCTTTTCTCCTTTCTCTGATTGTAGATGAGATATATGCCTATGCACTACTGTTGGAAAATGTTTTTGTTTTCTTTTTTGCCTCCATCATTATGCTTAACCTACAGTACTATAATTATCTCTGTAGGTGTCTGCTTCCTTCATGAGACAGTGAAATCTCTGAAGGCAGAAGTATATTTAATTTTCTCATTAATTGCCTAGCATAGGGCTTGGACTCTTAGCTGGTATACAATGATTGTTTATTGGAAAAAATAATGAATAAATGGCATATTTCATATAGGTATGAAAAATAAAATAGAACCTACTGGTCTTTTTACCTTATATAATCATGCAAACAAATGACAAATATGTTACAAAAAATGAACAAACAGTACTGATGGATAATTTTAGTAATCATTTCCCCCAATTGTTACCATATGCACTCATTTAGTGCTTTGATTTAGAGTTAAATTCAAGATTGTTTTTGGCAATACTCCATCTTTCTATTAGCTGTTTTACTGTTTCTCAAAATTCTATCTATCTGTCTATCTATCTAATCTTAGCTCAGATTGCTATAACAAAGTTTATAGATTGACTTAAAAATAGATATTTTTCCTAATTTGAAGATGGAGACATCTAAGATCAAGGTGCTGTAAAAATTCATTTCTGGGTGATACTTCTCGTCCTGACTGTACATGACCATCTTCTTGCTGTGTCTTTATATCGGGGTGGGGACGGGGAGACAGAGAGAACACTCCTCTGTTTCTTTTTTTTTTTAATAGTCAAATAATGCTTTATTATTATGTTAAATTAATATGTAATATGTATTTTATTAAATATATACATTTGAACTTTCTAGACATGAACAATCCTTTCACTAGATACACATACACTTTTTACAGGCCCCTGTTTTATATGTCAACAATTGCTGCAAAATCTTGATGCCAGTTACTGAGACAGTCACCATTTTGAGAATGTTTTATGCTCGTTTCTCTAGATTTTTATTTTTTTTTTATTTTTTAATATAATATTTATTTTTGTTATTCATATCTTTTACATTATTATGTATTCCCCATAAGTTACCACCACCTGTTCACCCGTGAAGCCATCACCATAGTCCTCCGTGCTCCCCTCCTCCCCCCTTTTGAGCCCTCCCCCTCCCCTCCTTCCCTGCTGAATGTTGCTTTCTTATTTGGCTCCCCTCTGTTTCTTTTGAGGGCACCATCCCAATCACGAGGACTCCATTCTATTGCTCTAAATATCTTCCCAGAATCTCATCTCCAAATGCCACCGCATTGGAAACTAGAGCTTCCAAATATGAATTTGGCTGGGGGACACAATTTAGTAAGGAGAAATGCATATATAGTTTGTTTGTTTATTCTTTTCCCTTATATCCATAGTAAGTGGAATAACATCTGAACCCCCAGAGTTCTTTAGTATATTATTCACTCATCAAATATTTACTGATGTTTGATGTGCTGCAAACACAGTGGTGAAGAAGAATAGTACACCAGCATCAGCTTATGTGCTAATTTCTGTCACCAGATTTTTCTCTAATTTGGTGGCCTAACTAGCTTCCATTCGCAGGTATCTTGTTCATCATATTGATAAAGAGAGCACAAACAAGATTACATACTGATAGTAAATACCCCTTTCCTCTAAGAGCTGAAGCAACCAGAGGATGCTTTGTAGATAGGTATACTTCAGGGCAGTTGACCAAAGTGTGCATCAAAAGATTCTGGACTATTCTGGACTAATCTACACCCCTATTAATCTTCAACTGCTCTAGTCCAGTTTATTCTCCATTTTATTGTAGTAAGAACACTGAGCATGTGATCCACCCTCCTAAAAAATTCTTAAGTGTGCCATGCAGTTGGCTACAGTCACACTATTGTACAGCAGATGAACAAATCTTGACAAACTGAAACTTTATACCCATTAATCACTACCCTTGATTCCCTGCTTCATTCTGCTTGGGACAACCACTTTTCTATTCTTTGGTGCTATGAATTAAATGACTTTAGATACCTCATAAGTGGATTTATCCAGTATTTGCCTTTCTATGATTGACTTATTTCACCAAGAATAATGCCTCCCAGATTTACCCATGTTGTTGAAAAAGAAAAAAAATTAAGGCTGAATGGTATTCCATTATGTATGTCTACCACATTTTCTTTATCCAATCATCTGCTGATGAACATTTAAGTTGTTTCGACATCTTCCATATCTTAAGTAGTTTTTGAGTCTCTTTGAGATTCTGATTTCAATTCTTTTGGATAAATACCCAGATTTGGATAGCTGGATCATGTGGTGGTCCTATTTTTGATTTTTTGAAGGACCTCCATGCTGTTTTCCATTGTGGCTGTACTAGTTTGCATTCCCATCAATAGGTATAAATTTTCAATTTTCTGCACCATTTTCTCAACAATCCTTGTCTTTTTTAAAATATGAACTGACCTGACAGGTGTGAGGTGACATCCTATGGTAGTTTGATGTGTGTTTCCTTGATTATTGGTGACATTTAGCATTTTTTCATGAATATGTTGACCATCCATATGTCTTCTTTAAAGAAAATGTCTGTCCAAGTCTCAGTCCATTTTTAAATTTGGTTATTAGTTTTGCTATTTAGTTATAGGAGTTACTTACATGTTTTGGAAATTAACCCCTGGTTAGATACATGATTTACAAATATTTTCTCCTACTCTGTGTGTTGCCTTTTATGGAAAGACATACCATGTTATGGGTTGGGAGACATAGGTTGTTAAGACATCCATACTACCAGAAGCAATGTCCAGATTCAGCATAATTCCTATTAGAATTTCTCCCTGAGAGATATTCTACTCTTACCTGGAAAACTGTGCTTTTTTTTTTTTTTTTTTCATCTTATGGAAACTGAAAGCTAACTAATCAGGCTTTCCTAGCTGAACTGGCTGTTAAAAGGTGAGAACCAAGTTCATGAATTTCTTATAGCAAGTGCATGATACTTGATTGTGGATATTTTTGTTATCAACCTCATTTTTGGGTTACCTTAATGTTCCTATCCTTGTTTCGCTCTCTCCTCTCCCACCATTTTAACAGATGCTCTCTTGATATAACTTATGGCATCTTTCTGAGCCACATATAAAACCCACATCTTGTTTGGGGCAAAATGGGGGCAGAAATAGCGTGGTGGGCAATGGTTTTCTTTCTTTTCTCTCAACCTGTTAGTTATGGAATCTTTGGATATCTTAGTTGAACCAGGAACATTTGAATAAAGACTGCATCCCACATCCCTTTGCAAGGTGTCACTTTGAAGGCAAGTGTGGCCATATCTTTGGAGGTGTCAGTGTCTAGCTTTGGGAAAGTGTCCTAAAAAAGAGCGTTTATGCCTTAGTCTCCCTTCTTCCTGTTTGCTGCAATATGGCTGCAATGATGGCGCTCAAGAAGTCATCTTGGGTCATGAGCCAGTGGTCTAGGCTGAGAAGCATTAATGTAGAGGAGTCCTGGGTTCCTCATGATGGTGAAGTGACCTTTTAGGTTTCAGATCGTCTGCTTCCACACCCTCTGCTACTTACATGAGAAAATGAAAACCTGGTATGTTTGACACAGTTAAATGGGTTTTCTTTCGTTTGCACCAAGGCCTAATTCTAATATGATAGATTTTCAGTTTTAATGGCCAAAAGGCTATCTGTCAAAGCATGTTTTGAATCCAGTAGACATTACATTTCTATAAGCAGCAAAAAATATCTTTTTTGGATTTGGTACTTGTGTTTCTACCAATGTTTTTACAAAACTGTATTTTTGCTTGTATTTATTTTTTTTGCAATTGTCTGTATTAGATTAGGGCTCCTCTAATCTTTGTATCACAACTAATACCATCCATACAGCATCAACTATAAGCATCCTTGTATCTTCTTTACTTTCTTACAACGTAGCTTCTGGAAAGTCACACACCAAGTTGGGCCCTTGTGCCTCATAATTTGAGTAACTGTTTGTGGAGATGAATCCACAAGGGTAAGTAAGAGACCATCTGGCAGAGAAGATGATAATCCATAAAACTTTAACAAAGGTTTAAAGGGATAATACTATGAGAGAAGCTGAAATACAAAATAGCATGTGGATCCCATGATACTTTATTTGGCTCCTCTTTGCCTTTCTGATCTCATCTTCTAGTCTTTCCTCTTTCTTATTGCCCCCCCAGAATATCCTCTTTGCTGCCTGCAAACACTTTATGTCCAAGGTGCTCCTGCCTCAGGACCTTTGAACTGCTGTTTTCTATACCCAGAATGTTATTCCTTCAAATTATAGCACTCTCTCATGTTGGACCTCCTTTTTTCACTTGTCTGTTTTATTCTTCTCCATAGCCCTTAGGTGACATCCTCTATGTCTTACAGATTTATTCGATTACTACCTCTCTGTCTTGACTACATATACCCACTAGGACTTTATTTGTTTGTTCTCTGCTGCATCCCAAGCATCTGTAACAGGGCTTATAATATAGTGGGAATTCAATAAATATTGATTGAATAAAGAAATGGATGAAAGATTCAAAGAGAAAAAGTACATATCTTATGGTAGCTTACTAGTGGAGGTAGTATTTTTTTTTAAAGATCTTATTTATTTTTGCACAGAAGAACTGGGGTGTAGGCCAGAGGTGGGGGGGAATGATAGGGTTCACCAGAGACAGAATGGGGAGCAAAAGCACACTGCTAAGGGGTGGGGAGCAGTGGATGAGACAGGAGAGGTCTACTGCACCATGTGGGTCAGCACCCTGACCAGGGATTGAACTCAGGCCATCCAGTAGGCTGTTGCTGTGGTAGAGCTGAGACTTAACCCCTAGGCCACCGGGAGGCCCCAGTGGAGGTAGTGTTTAAGCCTGAACTTGAATTGTGTGACAGAATTAAGCTGGTACAAGGATATTCACCACAGCACTGCTTCTGCTGAGCAGCTGGAGATAACTCACTCACATAGGGGTGAGGCTGAGTTAAAGTAAAAATATAGCAGATGGGAAAATGACCTAGATTTATAAGAAGCAACAGTCCAAAGGGAAGTTGAGTTCAAGAGATCAGAGACAACATCAGCCTAGCATCATTATGTTGTATGTTAAAAATCCCCAAAAGCAATATTCCAGATTTTAAGAGTGGTACACAGATCTAAATGCCTCAGTCATATGTGGATCAGACAGATAAGCATAGCATGGTTGCAAAGGAAAGTAGGATGAGGAATAAGGGATAAAAATTAAAAAATAAACAAAAGCAAAAGGTCCCTATTCAGACCTAGGGTGAGGAGCTTTGTGCCTAGGGGACTCAGTGGGCAGGTCACACGACATCATGACAAAGGCAGGAGACTTCAGCCGGGACCAGGAGGGTAGGAGGAGATGGTGGAAAGAGAATCTAAGAAAGAGCCATGCTCGAGAAATAGCAAACAAAGGAAGAATGAGGAGAGTAGTGAGAGATGAGAATAGAATAATACATCGGGTCTAAAATTTTACCAGAGACCCAAGTGCTAGGCAAAAGAGATTCTCACTTCGTTAAGCAAGGAGGAACTATTAAGAGTTTTTGGACAAGATGAAATAACATAGGAAAATTAATGTAGTACGTAATGGATTAGATAAAATGAAAGATTTAGAAGCAGGGGAAGAGTTAAACAAGAGAATGCAATAAACCAAGCAAGAAGTACAGCTTAGGGTGAACTTAGAAATTAGTGATGTAAAGAAGTTTGTGATTTAACGTCAGATAAACAAATTTTTATTAATCACGCAAACCCTAGTGCTGTGTTAAAGGCTAGAGGAACAAATTAATTATGGAGTTATTTAAATGGCCCACGGTCTTATATGGGAAACCTGCATAGGGACAGATATGTGGTCGTCTCTTAGGCGTTACCTAAAGTTCAGAAAGGATGGGAGGACTCCATTTGGTATGTGCTGTGTAATTGAACCTGGGTTGCCAGGCAACTGAAAGCACAGTTGTCAGGATCTGGGGATAGGTCCGCTATTTGGGGGGGGGGGTGAAGAGAGAGAGAGAGAAAGCGTGAGAGCGAGAGCAAAGGAAACTAGAAGAGTTCAGCCTACCAGACTAAAGAAGGTGATGTGTGAATCACTGCAACTAGAAGGTGGGGGAATGAGCTAGAGGGAGATGCTTTGGGTTGGTGGGAGAATCTCTTTTTAAAATTTAAAATTCTGCCAAGCCATCCCAGGAGGCACGTGCAGTAGGCTGTCAGACACATGGATTTAGTGTCCAAGAAAGAGTCCAAGGCTGACACTATTGATCCAAGACCTGCTCTCTGAGGCCATGGTTGGAGCCATTGCCATCACCATGGTTACAGAAACACCGATCAGATTAGCTTTGTTCCTGCAATAAAGTTAACCAGGTAAGTGTAGATCTTTCTATACTGGAGGTGATAGATATTTGCATCAGGTGATTTTTTTTTTTAAACTGAGCAGAATTCACACCTTAGCTTAAAAGAAAATGGGAATCTCTATACATTGTCCCATTAGGAAGCTTTTGGCTGAAAAACCATGTCGAATGTTCTAGGATGAAAACTCATAGAAAAAAGAAAAAGAAAATGGAATCAGAGTAAAATTTTCAAACCAAAATACAGGAAGACAGGAGTTTGGAAATTGCCAAGTTACAATCACATCAACTGGCACTTACATTATTATTCATGGATGTGCTAAATTTCAGGGTCCGAACTGGAAAAACTAAGTCCAGAGAGGCCCCTTTCTGGCTGGCGTGAGGCCCTGTGTGAGAGGATCTGCTTCCTCGTGGAGGTGTGCAGGGATATTTTGACGCTGTAGGAGACTATTGTGCGTTGGCCTTCATATTAGGCTGGTTTATAAGCAAGTCCTATCTAATGGTCTACCCTACCCAAGTCTGGATTTTATTCATGTGCACATTTATTAACTTATTCACTCCACCAGGCCATCTCCATTCCTTCCTTTATCCAGTCTTCATTGAGCGCCTGCCAATTACTTCACACAATCTGAGCCTCCTTGGGAGCGCATGTAGGGAAATACCCATCTTGCTTCCAGGCTGCTGTGGGCACAGGTGTGAGCATGTTTGCCATGTGGCCAGTGGGTTCAGTGCTCTAGGGGAGAGGCACACTTCCAATCCCATGGACCCTCTCCAGGAAGAGCATTTGGAGAAACTTTCAAATAAGAGGAAGCATTTTGACTTTGGCTAAACGGGAGGGAGGACTTGTTAAGTTGAATGTGTATGATGAGGCTCTTTGGAAGTAGGGCACAGCATGTGCAAAGGGCAGGGTACTTGCACATGGGTCTGTTCAGGGCATGCTGGGGCAAGGCTATGAGGTGAACCTAGGAAAGATAGTACAGGCCAGATAAAAAGGGCTTTCTCCATTCAGAATTTAAACTTGCTTTCATTTAAAGTTGAATCTGTTGATGAGAGACCATTCTAATCCCAGTATACTAGTTCTAGTGGTGCCTATGGATTATTAATTGATCAAAATTAACAACCAGAAGTCAACCCATTTTTATCTTGAGAACTTGTAACTTCCTTCATTGCACATTGACATGGAAAGTAACTTGAAAGCAACTGCCTTGTTACTCATCAGGCCATTTTGTTAGAACTGAGTTGAGTCCAGAGTAGTAGCAAGAAAACAAAGTGCTGAGCTTTACTGCAATATGGACAATGTACATTTAAAATTCCCTTCTGATGGAATAGCAGTTACTGCTTTTACTATCTTGAGATTTTTAAGGTACCCACCAAAATACCCATTTTCAGCCAGAGCACAACTCACTTTTTTTTTTTTTTTTAACAATTAAGAAATGACACAGATGAAAATCTTAAGGACCATGGTTTTCATGACTGGTATCCCAATTTCTTCTTAAGCATTAAGAAATGACACAGGATGTGATACTTTATTTAAAAATAAAATGCCAGTTGTCATGTTTGGTGTAAAAGTACAATGAGTCCAGGACCCATTGAAGATTTCCTGCCTAAGCTCTGAATCTGTGGTTTCTCGTTCAGTTTTTAGACTCCACAAAAACATCCTTTAAAGAAAAATATCCTCAGCTATGGAACATGGAGGGATGCCAGACACTTAGCTGATTTCTGCAAATTGGCAGGCTTGGAGAAACATCTTCCAACTGATTTTCAGACACAGTGTTAGCAATCAAGAAATATTTTCTGAGCATTGCACACACACATCAAGGTTTTCTTTGAAATAAGATGCTAAAAAAAAATAAAGGGATGTGCTCTTCAGGGTGATGCTGGACCCTGCTTCCTCATAAGAATGAGATACAATGTTTCTACTCTTTAAAACAGTGTGTAAGCCCATGATCCTTTGAGGGGAAATGGCATAAATCAAATGAATACCCCTTTGTATCTGCTTGAAGAGAATGTGACACAGGTTAAACTATAGGTCAATATTAAAGAAAATAGACTCCATTATGTGTGTACACACCCGTGTGTGAGTGGGCATGTGTGTGTCTATCTGGTTACTGGGGATGGATGGAGTTAGAAGGTTCAGTTAAAAACAATCTAAGTGGTTAGCATTTTCCTGTTTCTTTGAAATACTGGGCTTTATCTCTCCTCGTCTTGCTCCACATTCAAAGAGTTTTGGGTTTGAAGAGGAAGGAAAAAACCTAGTCTGCCAACGGGATCAGCAGTGTCAGAGTGTAGCATACACGCACTGGGCCCCAAGCCCTTACTGCAGAGACAACAGTTTTCTTGAAAACTGCAGTCAATGTGGAGCTAATTCACTACAGCAGTTATTTGGCTTTTTCATTCAAAGGAGAGCTGCAAGCCGCCACGGCTCTTATCAGCTGTGGGACAAGGATGGAGTTTGTGTGGACAGATTTTGCTGCAGGGGTGTCTAGCCCAGCCAGTGTCAATTTCTGAGCCCTCCCCTGCCCTTTGCCCCCTTTGATTTTAATACAAATCATACAGAGGGTGATCTCGTTTGATTTGCATTTTGGGGAATACAGAACTGGTGTGCTTTTCACTCCTTCATGGGGACCAAATAGGAAGATGAGCTATACTCTTTTTTGGAACAAAAGCAAAGTGAATACAGACGACCCGAAACGCCTATTTGGAAGTTTAAAACCTGCCTGAACTGGCTTCTCAAACTTTCCTTTCTGTGGGGGAAGCCGTGCTGGCGTGTGAGAGGACACGTGTGCGTGCGTGCGCCGCGCGGTGGGCGGCTCAGCCCGGAGGGGCCCAGCCGGTCTCCGCTGCTGTGTGAGCGTGGTCACACCCAGTGGCCGGCGAGGATCATCGCACGTGCGTTTTCCCCACAGACACCTGAGAAAGAGCATCTGGCCGCTGTCACTTCCAGAGTGGATGCCAGGGGCCAATTTGGATAATAGCCACGCCACCTCGTTCCTTTCCTTTGTTCCTAAAGGGGGTGGCTGGGTAGGGAAAAGTCCCAGCCATTCACCACGTTAACAATAGCAGCATTAACCATCGTTGGATTCCTACCGTGTCTGCTGTTCTTTAAATTAGGACCCGGGAATATAATGAGATGGATTTCACAGGCAAGGTTAAGGGCAGGCTGGAACAAAGAGGATTGCTTTTTATTCGTATTTCTCTTTATTTGTGCATCACTGAAACACTTGGAACATTAACTGTTCTTTTCATTTGTTTTATTTTGGAGTTGGGTGGATCCAGATCAGATGATGTTGGGGAAAGACCCTCTCTTCAAAAAGCAAACAGGGCAGCCTCCCTAGTTATAGTTTTTAAATTATTTTTAACTGAGGTGACATTGGGGTATGTACGTCAGGATTCACCATCATAGTGGACCCACCACAGACCATTACACCTCCCTTCCTCCCAGTTCTTTCCCCTCCCCTGTCCCCCAGTCTCTCCCTTTGTAGTCAGCTATCAAGGGTTAGTTTTTCAGCTTGTCTTTATCTATTAATTTAGTTACTTTATATTCCACATATCAGTGACACCATCCGTTATTTCTTTCTCCTAATTTAATTCACTTAGCATTGTCTATTCAAGCCCCATCCATGATGCTACAAGGGGCATGAGTTTATCTTTTTTGCTGGCTGAGTAATATTCCATCGTGCATATAGACCACACCTTCTTGATACATCCATCTGTTCTGGGGCACTTGGGCTGTTGCCATGGCTTAGTTACAGTAACTTGATGAGGCAACCACAAACTGCAGAATCGCCCACTGACATCACTTCTCCCTCTTTCGGACTTGTTTAAAGCAAAATTCTTTCACTAGACACTGTGAAGGCCCCGTTTTCACTTGGAGGCTGGGTGACACTTGGGTGGAGGTCCTGGACTTGGGTCTGTGATTTGTCCCTCATGTGGGCTGATCAGACAGGAGCATGTGGGACCCCGCGAGGTGCCTCACCAGGTGAGAAACGCCGCCTGGTGTTTGTGAGCGAGAACCTGCTGGCCTGGAAGCCCAGCTGTGGGTGCAAGTGTTTTCAGGGTCTGGTGTGACACCAGCTCTGCCATTCACCCCACTGAGAGTCGAAATCCAGCCTTGCTTCTTTAACTGAACAGTCCTCAGAACCTCTAGGCCAAAGTGATCTTGCTTTTATGCAGAGTTCAGTCATTTGG
The DNA here is from genome assembly GCA_004024925.1 of Scalopus aquaticus. Taxonomy (NCBI): domain Eukaryota; kingdom Metazoa; phylum Chordata; class Mammalia; order Eulipotyphla; family Talpidae; genus Scalopus; species Scalopus aquaticus. The sequence continues at coordinate 10,166 of PVIJ01011304.1, read as the reverse complement.
AAAGGCAGAGATTTGATCCACAACAAACTGCAACTAGGAGACCGGGACCTGGGGCTCCAGTTCAGGCCTAAAGGGCAGTTGACTCTGGTTTGAAAGTGACTCCGAGGGCCTCCCTGGTGGCACAGTGGGTTAAGTGTCAGCACTATGAAGCTGTCTGCAGCCACTGCAGCACGAGTTTGATCCCTGGCCAGGGGCTTCCCACATGGCGCAGCAGACCTCTCCTGCTTCGCCTGCTGCTCCCTTCAGCAGTGTATTTCATTCAATTCACCTGTTCTGTTCCCCACTCGTCTCTGGTGAATCCTCTCACCTTCTGCACCTCTGGCCTATACCCCAGCTCTTGTATGCATAAATAAATAAATCTTAAAAAAAAGAAAGAACATAGGTAAAATGGCTGAGTAAGCGTTAGACTATAAATCTAAAGACAGAGGTTTAAGTCCAGAGGGTTCCCCCTTTATGTGTCGTTACTGTTGTGAGCCCTCCGGTGAAGCACCCATAATCAAATGATAATGTAAACCAACATCACCTCAATAACACATTAATTAATTTAAAAATTTAGGAAGATAAGACTTCAATTGGCAGATTATTTGCTAAATGTACTTCTAATGTTTGAAAGTAAGAAGAAAAGAGTTGGGAAATATTTGCCTCTCTATTTAAAAGTGTTTTTGTTTAAAGATTGGTATTACTCAGTTCCCTAGTGTTTCATGGAATTTAGCAATAAAACCAGCTGGGCCTGAGGTTTTCTTAGTGAAAATATTTTGTTTTTAAATTTAATTTAATATTCAATAGATAAAAGGCTACTTGAGTTTTATATTTCTTCTATAATCAATTTCCTTACATTGTTTTTAAAGAAATCATTGATTTCATTTGTTATCCAATTTATTAGCATTATTTATAATTGCTTTTGGATTTCCTAATGTCCAAAAGGATTAGAGTGATATCTTTTCTTTTGCCCCTGTTTCCGTCCAGGTGTCTCTCTATCTCATGCACCTTCTCTCTTTTTAGTTCTGTTGATAGCTAGAGATTTATCAACATTATTAGAAGAGTCAACTTTTTTTTTTCTTTTCTATAGTTTGCTTCGTTTTATTCTAATCTTTATTATTGCTTCTGCTTTTATAGGTTTCATTCATCTTCCTAACTTAAGGTAGAAACAAAGTATTGATTTCACACCTCTATTATTTTGCAATTTGTGTATTTTACGTGTTAGCTCTTTTATGTCACTCATGCCATTATTGCTCCACTTTACAGATCTGGAAGCTGAGGTTCAGAGAGCTTGTAGCTGTTCTCGAATGGGTGGAACCTGAATTCAGACTCAGCAGCAGGGCTCTAAGCCTCCCTCTGCACTGTTGAGCACAGCGCACCTAGAGGTAAGTGGAATATCAGAACTCGAGGACCCCACAGTTCCCCTCAGTCATTTTCTACACTCCCTGCATGGCGTGGTCTCGGCACCTTCCCTCCTCCATCTGTGAGCAGCATGGCGTCCATGGCTGGCCCCACCTCCGAGAGTTCAGCTCCACAAGGGCAGCTCAGATGCTCTCGTCAGACAAACACATAAACATGTTTCAGTGCAGCCTCATCACGAATGAAGCTCCACTCTTAGCCCCACCCCACACCTCCCTCTGGTCTTGATTCTTGGGGGTCTCCAGGCGGGTGTCATTGGGACCAGCTAGCAGTGCTCTAGCATCAGGGCCCGCAGGGAGAGGAGAGCGGGAAGCTTTCAAGGTCTGTGCGCCAGGCCGCGTGATGCATCGCCTACTCCCCGAAGAGCCCTCTGCTTATAATTGCAGCGCTTTTGGCATGTGCTCTCTGACAAAAGAACAGATGTTTCCTTCAAGAACAAAAGAACAGGGCATAACTGTTGGCCTAACGGTTTGCCACTAATAACACTGAATGTGGAAGCAACAAGTCCTAACGAGAATGTCCCTACAGGATCATGAAACCTTTGCCAGGGAATTAGAGTTGAAATGAAAGAACTCAGTGCTGTTTTTGTGCTTTTAACACTTCATGTGCCGGTGCCCTTTAAATTTACCAGCCCTTGGGGCCGGCCATTTTCTGTGCCACCCCATGAGTGGTATAAGCAGTCAATAAAACACAACTCCTGAACTACTGGATATTAAAAAAAAAAAACTGTAGTATCTCTCATAAAACACCTTACACTTTCACCAAAACAATGTGTAAAGTTTCTAGACTGAGTACGATCAAAGAAATAGCTTCTAATAGTTCCAAATAATCCACCGTGGCGTGAAAAACCAGAGACTAGATGAACACGTATGAATACGTGAGCGGCCACCTGATACTGGTGACAAAAACACGTACTAATACATGAGCGGACCACACAGTGTTAATAGGCAGCATACTGCATGTTTTTAATGTCTTTGGATAAGTGACAACAGGCCCCCTCCAAGCCGCGTTCATGGATCGTGTAGCCATACGGTACTGACGGCTTTAAGAGTTACCTTCCATGATCCCAAGTCTGTGTTCATTCTAGAGATGCGTTTAGATGATTATCACGGGCTCACCTCACTGCGGCATCAGCTTGCGGCCATATTTGGGGGAAGCATTCGCTAAATCACAGCTCTGGGTCAAGCTACAAACACCAGCGCAAGTTTTTCTCTCCATGACTGGCTGGAACTTCAAAGTACAAAGAGCCCCCACACAAAAATGAAAAACAAAGAGCCTTAAAAAGGGGCCTAGCTTCAGAGCCTCCTGCTGGACCCCCAAAATTCAGTAGCCCTTGGGTCAGAAACTTCTCCCATCTCATCGCATGTCAGCAGGCTTTAGCTTCATTCCTCTTGGGGTTCTTTCAAATTTTCATCTCCGAATAACGTCTCCTTTGACGTCCTTGGCTTTAGCCTAAAGGAAAAACATTTTCTATTTCATTCTTTCCTCCAACCCTCTACCTACCCCAACTCTTTTTTCAATTGGCAGAAATAGGAAAAAATGATATTTTCATTCTTTGAGATTCTTTGACTCTGCACTGCTAATCACCAAAAGAAATCGATGTTTGAATTTTGTAAGTCACGATTAGAAAACAACGTTTGTGGCATCTCTTACTAAAGGCGGTGCTGTGTCCACAAGCTCTTTATAAATCTCTCTTCCAATTTCACTTGTGCTTCAGCCAGAATGGTAGTTCCTCCCGATGGAACCACCAGTTGGTGCATGCCAGCAGTCCTGGGTTATGGGTGTGGTCCTGGATTATCCTTCTTGTTGTTCTCTCTGTTGGCTGATTCAGACAATCTGTTGTATCAACCATCAAGTGTTTTTAAAAATATGTGTCATTATCCTCGTCATTTACATGGCATTTTCTGGTGTGGTCACCGTATTGGTGCCTTGGCAGTGCAGAACCAGATACATGGAAGGACAAAATTTTCACAAAATGAATCTCCTGATCGCATGGACATTTGCGTCCGTATCATTTTGCATTTTTTTTGAAGATTTATTTCTTGATGCATACTAGCTGGGGTGTAGGCCAGAGGTGTGGAGTGGGGAGAGGATTCAGCAGAGACAGAGTGGGGGGCAGAACAGGCAGATTGACTGAAGCACACTGCTGAGGGGAGTAGCAGGGGAGGTCTGCTGTGCCATGTGGGAGTCTCCACGGCCAAGTATTGAACTCTTGCTGCAGTGGCTCTGGATAGCTTCACAGTGCTGAGACTTGACCCATTGCACCACCAGGGAAGCCCTATCATTTTTCTTAAAATGTGGTTGAGGTAATATAATTAAGAAATGTTGTTTCTTAGAGATTTTCAGGTTTTGAATTCAGTAAGGTACCTATTGTTGAAAATATACTCAGAGTCAGGTCCCAAATGTGGGTCACCTTTTTGAGTTGGGTGCCAACATCAGAAGACTCCATGAAATACAATGCTATGCTTTTGTTCCTTATAATCATGCATCAACAGTAGGATCTTTGGAAATTGGATGAGTGTGAATGAATTACATAGTGACCAGTCTTTTTTTTTTTTAATGATTTTTATTTTTAAGATTTATTTATGCATACAAGCTGGGGTGCAGGCCAGAGGTGTGGGGCGGTGAGAGGGTTCACCAGAGACAGAGCAGGCAGCAGAACAGACAGATCAATGGAAATACACTGCTGAGGGGAGCAGCGGGCGAGGCAGGAGAGGTCTGTTGTGCCATGTGGGAATCTCCCCAGCCGGGCATTGAACTCGCACTGCAGCTGTGGACAGCTCCAGAGTGCTGCGCTCAACCCGTTGCGCCACCAGGGAGGCACAAAAAGTGACAAGTCTTAACATCCTAAGATGGTGATGGGATTGAATTGGGGGTGTCCCATAAAACGTGGGTCAGCTTGGAAAGTGGACACTTTCCTGCCCACGGACTTGTCTCTAGCCAGCAGTGTGGCTCTGGGCAATGGGTGTGTGTGTGTGTGTGCGCGCGCGCGCGCCTTATCAGCTAACTGGTCATATATAACCTTTCTCCATTGTGTGGAATTTTCTCCACAAAATTCTTGGAAAGGTAAAACTAGTTTCTCTTTGAGTAATAATTCAAAAGTAAACTATGGTGCATGCGATTTAGCTGTCCTCAACAACAGGCGCTGTAGTTCTACGGTTCAAGGATACTTGAGCCTCAGCTTAGGTGAGACAGCTCAGGATAAATGAAAACGCAGTTAGAAGGCCCCCGCTGCTAACTGTTTCTCATATTCCAGACTGTGAGTGAAATTCCACAAGATCACGACTCCTCTATTTTACATTTATTTTTATGGCTTGATTCTAAACCTACTAAAAACAAATGGGCATCTATTACAATCCAAAATCAAGCTACCTGGGTGGCTTGGGTGGGAGAAAAAGCTGGAAATAAGGGAGAGGAAAACTTACATTTCTGTGGTTGTAAAAAAGTACTTTGATGAAACTGAAGATGATGAAAATTGAGTGAAAAAAGTGGTGCGGAATGCTCTGCATCCTGCCTTGGGGAAGAGTCGAGCCCTGGGCCGTGCCGGGGTCTCCTCCTCCTTTTCAAGTTTTGGGCACCACCGCTTCACAGACAGAAACATGGCTGTGTGGCTTTTGTTCAAATCTGTTTGCGTTTCAGTTACTAACAATGGCGTTTACCCGCCCTTATTTAATCCATCACGGAAGCGCTGGGTTGAACATCTCCTTGATTGCGTGAAAAAGAAAAGGCTAAAAAACAGTGTCGCCATGCCTGATGGGCAAGGGATTGGACGTAATTTTTCCAGCAGGTGTGACAAATTTGGCTCACATTACCTCTATCTTGTCGCTTCACTCCTGTCTTGGGAGTGAAGCCTCATCTTCTGCAAACAGTCTAAGATAGGAACAGTGGATGTGTAGGTGCCTTAAGGGGGTCAGCACACTCTCTTAGGTGGTTAGCACACCCTCTTAGGTGCCCAGCACACCCTCTTAGGCGCACAGTATACCCTCGTTGCAGAACTGACCATTTTGTCCCATGACCCAGCATGATTGCTAAAGCAGCTCTGCTCATTCCTAAAGTGTCTGGCTTTGCGTGACACATGGCAGGTCACCCGGCCGTGCTGGACGCTGAACACACAAGCTGATGAGGGGACGCCTGCCCGCAGGAGACGCAGACCGGTTACCCAGGCACAGTAATCTCGGGCTGGACGTGGCCCCTTGGTGACAGCCAATTTGTTAGTCTGTACTCTTTTAATACATATTCCCAAACTAATTGTCTCACTAAATTTGCTAAGTGCATTTTTTGGCGGCAGCTTTTCTACTTGGGAAAGATGCCAGAATTGTCAGCCGGTAAAGACTTCAGCCCTTTCTTGGCCAATTTGCCAAAAAAACATCAGAGGGAGTTATTGATCTTTTCCCTTGTACTCATTCAGCAATTCCCCACCCCCACCCCAATTCCTTTCTTTTTATTTTTCCTCTTAAGCTGACATCCAATAAAAGCTATTTCTTCCAGGTGTCCGCAACATGCCAGCGCCGACACCATTCCCGATATGAGTTGCAGTTTCTCCCTTTTCTCTCCAAAGACCCTTTTCTTGGTTCTGTTGACAACACAGGGAACTGTCAAGATCGCTTCCCTGGTGCACTTACTCCCCCAGGAGCTGGGTGCCTTGGCGGACGCCCGGAACTAAATCCCTCCTGGATACCACATTTGATTGACACTGTGTCTTGCACACTTGAAAAAAATTCCACAGTAGGCGAGTTATCAGGGCCATCATATTTTATACTTAACTTGTAGAAGAAAGCCTAGAATATTAGTCAGAGACATTTAAATAGCTAATTAGTTTCTCAACAGGAGCAAATTTGGGATTGGCCTTCAGAAATATGAGCGATTCTTTCAAAATCCTGGCCACGGAAGGTGCCACCCTCCCCGTCGTGAGAGCTATCACCTGCGGCCCTTTTCAGGCTGGAGGCCTGGTCTCCTATTGTCTTATTAAGGAAGATAAAAGGAGGAGGCCTCGGGAACTGCAGTGGAATTACCCGAGAGATGGGCTGAGTGTCTTCGGTGACAACAGATGTTTAAGATTTCTGGGGAGCCGTTCAGAAAAGGAAACAGACAACTGTTAGCAGAGGCCTGTGAGCACCAAGCAAATCTGGAACCAATTTGCCTAAATTAGCCTGAAAATAGTCACCCCTTGACTTGCACGATGCTGTACAGAAACACTCCGAGGATGCCTGGAGACATCGCTGTTGAAGAATGACGTGGTCAGTACAAAACTACGGGCCACGTGTTGCAGCCATGCCTGAAACTTCCCAGCCTTTGGTGGATCAGCGTGGAAGAACTAAGTGAAGGTCACATTTTTACCCTGACAGTGGACTTGCTGTCTGCGAAAGCACCTGGCTGATGGAAATGCCACATCCAGGCTCTGTTCTCCTTTGATCCTTCCCGATATTTCTTGGAAACATTTCCCTTCCCTCGGAACTCAGACCAGCCATCTTTGCTTCCCCTGCCTGTCTTCACTGTCCTCGCCCACTCCCCTCATGGGTGGTGCTCTGAGGCGGGCTCCTGAAAGGTGTTGCTGTGGGTAGGCTTTATGGAGTTAGGAAGGGGACATGTTGCTAGAGTGATATGTAAGTCATTTACAAATTGATATGCCTTCTAAAAATAGACCTGGGAAATTTTTGTAATTCTAAAATGGGAATGGGACCAAAATGTTTAGTCAGACATGATAATTATAGCTAACATTTATTGAATGCTTATAATGGGCTAGCTACTGTTCTAATTGCTTTACATTTATTAGCTAATGTATTTCTCACAATGGCCCGATGAGACCATTATTATCACCATTTTACAAAGCAGGAAACAAGCACGGAAAGGGTGGGGCGTGATAAAGTCATACATTTGGGCTTCCCGCTCTTCCGTCAGCGCTGGAGACGTCCCCTCAGTGCTGCTCCAAAATGATCCCAAGTCTTGCCCCTTCCCGCTTCAATACTTTCGCAAGGACCATTCTTTTTTTTTTTAAAGATTTATTTATTTATACATACAAGCTGGGGTACAGGCCAGAGGCGTGGGGCAGTGAGAGGGTTCACCAGAGACAGAGTGGGGAGCAGAACAGGCAGATCAGAAATACACTGCTGAGGGGAGCAGCGGGCGAGGCAGGAGAGGTCTGCTGCACCATGTGGGATTCTCCCCCGCTGGGCATTGAACTCGCATCGCTGCTGCCGACAGCTCCACGGGAGCGTTCAGCCGCTGTGCCACCAGGGAGGCCCGCAAGGACCATTCTTATTAGAGAGAACAGTATTTGAATTTCCGGCTTCAGAAGTGTTAACAATCCAAAGGTAGCATTTTAGAACAGAGCACGACTGGCTATTCATCCCCTGGCTTTGGGGTGCATTAGACTCCCAGAGCTGCTAGGATGAAGCCCCCAGACTGGGTGGCTTAAAGCAGGACGAATCCATTAAAGGCCAGAAGGCTAAGCCTGGACAGCTGGACTATGCTCACTGTGAAATTTCTCGAGAAGAATCTACCCCTGCCTCCTCCCAGCTTCTTGTGGCTGCCTGCTACAGTCCTTGGGGTTCACTGAACTGTGGGTGCATCCCTGGGTATCTGTCTCTGTCGTCACATCAATTTTTCCCAGTGTGTGTTGGTGCCTATTTTTTCCTCTTAAAAGGACTCCAGTCATTGGACTAAGGTTGACTCTAACCTAGTCTGACCTCATCTTAACTTGATGCCATGACTCTTTCCAATGTCACAGTCACATATAACATGTACAGTACATATAGCATGCATATCAGCTCATTCCATTAGGTCCTGTGTTCTAATTTTGATAATAAATTCAAAAAGTTTTCCCCACTCAATTTTTTTCTTTTTCCTCTAACATATATGCACGATTCCATTTTGTCCTTCACACAGCCTCTACTCTATGAACAGACGTTTCTCCCATAATAACAAGCAGATAATACCACACTTGGGGGACCTAGGATTGGGGTATAGCAGTTCTAGTGATGAACTTTTTTGTTATAGCATACCCCTTTTATTTTCTCTTCTAACTTGCATTTTCATTGTTTATCTATAGCAGTTATAACACTAGGATAGAAGCCATCAAGTAGTTGAAAGGTTCAGTTGTTGTTGTACAGGATTTAGTCAGACTATTATAAAAACTCTAGGCACTATTTAACCTACCTTATAATATTTCACCAAATTGAAGTTACACAAGTTAGCCATTTCCAGCTCTGGCCCTTAGTTTGTGACCATTTTTTTTTTTGTTTCATGGAATGTAGTATTCATTATATTCCTAACATAATTATATTCGTAAGATAATGTACACCCATATATCTTTCTGGGTTTTTTTATTTGCTTTGGATTTTTTAGTAACATGAATTTCTAAATGAATACAATGCTTTGCTATATCTTGATGTCCTATTATTTAATACAGATTGCTGTCAGAAACTACAAGAATCACCCAATGTTGTCATCAAGCTTATCATTTAAAATTTTGTTTTAAATGGTCTTTAGTTATTTTAATTTTAGCTTCATTACCATGGTTGAACAATTTTCATCTGTGTTTCTTTCGAACATTAAAATTATCTGGGAGCAGGAAAACAGGACGGCTTATCTTTCTCTCACAGTTAAAAATATGTGAGAAAGAAGTCAGATTGAATTAGTTGCATAACCCAATATTTTAAGTTTCCTGAGTTGATATGGCTGCAATAATTTAATTTTTGTTCATCATGCCCCTATTTTCAAATTTCATAATTAGCAAAAAAAAAATTAAAAACACACATATATTTGTTTTGTTAATATCATTATAAATTTGTGAAAGACCAAACACACATACTCTTGCATTTTAATTAAGTGACATTATTTAAATATCTACTCTGCTTAGTGGTGTTTTCCCCCTGATTTACCATGGCCCTAATTTACACGTCCTAAAGACTCACTATAAACTTGTTGAATGGACGATGATTCACCCCTTAATGGATTCATAAGTATCTGCTTAAATTAGCTTTAGTAAATAAAATTACCAGCTTATCACTCACTTTTCTCAAATAAATGCTGCTAAATTAATTTGCAAGTTTATCATATTGCATTATGACTTTAAAATGTATATTAATTCATGTTGATTAGGAATTTACCTTTATATTGGATTTCTAAATGTGTATATTTTAAATTCTATGTACAATTAAAGGAGCCTTGTTAGATTTAAATATACATATATCCTCACTGGTATGTGTTTTAAATCACATTTACTTTATATTAGTTAATTATTATCAATGAATCCATGAATGTTCTGCTGAGGGTGGCTGGAAAAGGGTTTTATTTAACCAATGCAATTATACTTCATATCAAATCAATTGTGTTTTTCTGATTCCCTATTTTACAGCAAGCATGAAGTTGAATGCAAATTCAGGATAGTCTGTGTAGTCAACCCTACATTTACTTAATATCAACTTCTTTCTTGGCCTCCACTCAAGCTTCATGTTACCACTTGGGACTTGTCTGCAGACAAATAGGACTGTGACCTCTAATCTCCACCTATTTATTCAGGACTTAGCAGCTCTTACCTGGTCTTCTTCTGACCCCAGAACCACACCACAGGGCTAAGCAATCATAAATCCTGCTTTATGAACTAATTTTGTTCATAATTATTTTTTTTATAATATATATTTTTATTGTTATTTTTGTCTTTTACATTTTGTATTCCCCTTGGGCAGCCGACCACCAATTTACCTGTGATCCATCTCCATGGTCCCTTGTGTTCTTTTCTATTCCATTTTGTGCCCTTAACCTCCCCC
>PVIJ01011303.1:43681-55470 GCA_004024925.1 Scalopus aquaticus | reverse complement strand
GCATCATTGTCTGTGCGTGGTGGGGATGTGGACTGAGGGTGCATCATTGTGTGTGGTGGGACGTGGAAATGGGGGTGCACCATAGTTTTTGTGTGGTGGGGCGTGGATGGGGGTGCATCATTGTCTGGCACAAGCTGGGGGGAGTGAAGAAGGGCTGTTGCCTGTGGGGTACCATTGTCCCCACTGATCAAAGCACCCCCATCTCTAGTCCCTGTTCTCACCTAACTTCCTGTCCAGGGCGTCCAGCTGGCCATGCTGACCCGGCCTTCATGTCTCCTGCTGCTCTCAGCAGACACTGGTTTCCAGTATGTCCCTCGGACCGAGACTCTGGCCCTGGCGGGAGGCCCCTGCCTGCCTCTATGTTTTAGCCCGACCAGCAGGAACTCTGGGCTCCAAAGCAATATCCCGAGAACAAGGGGGACCCCGCGGTGATTATTTAAATTGCCCAAGTGTTAACTATTCTTAAGCAGTTTCCAAGGTTTTTATCCATCAGATTTCCTCTACCTGAGGTGTCACTAAATACACTAAGATGGAAATGGAGGAGCCAGAGCTGCCCTGGCGGGGGCCAGGCTGGGGCCACGCCCTCACTCCGGGGTCTCCCCCTCAACGCGCCCAGGACCGAGTCCCCCCGATGCCCACCTCTTCCGGGACGGGCCCACCTCTTCCGGGACGGCCCACCTCCTCCGGGACGGGCCCCCTCTTCCGGGCCGGCCCCCTCTTCCGACGGGCCCCCTCTTCCGGGCCGGGCCACCTCTTCCGGGACGGGCCCTCCTCTTCCGGGACGGCCCACCTCTTCCGGGACGGGCCCCCTCTTCCGGGACGGGCCCCCTCTTCCGGGACGGGCCCCCTCTTCCGGGCCGGGCCCACCTCTTCCGGGCCGGGCCCACCTCTTCCGGGCCGGGCCGCCTCTTCCGGGACGGGCCCACCTCTTCCGGGCCGGGCCACCTCTTCCGGACCGGGCCACCTCTTCCGGGACGGGCCCACCTCTTCCGGGACCGGCCCCCTCTTCCGGGACGGCCCACCTCTTCCGGGCCGGGCCCACCTCTTCCGGGACGGGCCCCCTCTTCCGGGAAGGGCCCCCTCTTCCGGGCCGGGCCCACCTCTTCCGGGACGGCCCCCCTCTTCCGGGACGGCCCACCTCTTCCGGGATGCTTGAGAAGCGGGACTTGAGCCTTCCGCGCACGCTGATTCGGTGCCCCCGGGCTGCTCACGAGCCCCCTGAGCCGCGCTGGCCCCTGCGTCCTGCTCAGGCCGGAGCAGAAGGCCGTGTTGGCCGTGGAGTAACACGCGTCTTTTGTGAGCTCAGGGAAGACTCGCCCGGCCCACTTGGGCGCCGGAGGCCAGGCGTTTCTCGGGGAGCGTGCGGCAAAGCAAAGTTCTTCGCTCACTGGCCTTTTGTTTCCAATGGCGGGCGGGAGCTGGGAGCTGGGCCGGGGCAGCCCACACCTTGAGGGCATGGCCGGGCGGCGGGGGCGGATCGGCGCCCGGATTTAGTCGCTGCTCCGTGAGCTTGAGGGGTGGGTAATACATATTTTCCTCTTTTCGTGAAAGGCTGGGCTGGGCCCGAGACCCTTGGACAGCAGCCCCAGCCGCGCTCGGAGGCCGGTGTGCGTGGTCCGATGAGAGCCGGCATGTGCACCAGCACGGGCGCTCCCGGGCCGAGCCGGGCCGCCGTGGCTTCGGGTTCTGCGTAATTGGAACCGTGTGCTCCAACAGGCGTTTTCTTAAGGCTCACGATTTCCTTGCCATGTACTTTCCATACCGTTTTGATTTAAAAGCAGAGAATGACAATCCTGCTGCCAAAAACTTGTATGGCAGTGCGAAGTGTTTGAAGACGTATCTTTTAAGGGGAGAAACCCTGAAGAATGAACACAAGACTGAAGGAATCTTAGTTCTGAGAACGAAGGCAGGTGAGAGCCTACGGGAGAAACCTTAAAGCAGTAGTTCTCGATGCAAAAGCCTGAGTTTGGTGATTCGGCTTATAATTTATTTTTTATTTTTTAATTATTTTTTTAAAGATTTATTTATTTATGCATATAAGCTGGGGTACAGGCCAGAGGCTTGGGGAGGCGAGAGGGTTCACCAGAGGCAGAGTGGGCAGCAGAATAGGCAGGTTGATGGAAACACACTGCTGAGGGGAGCAGCGGGCGAGGCAGGTCTGCCGTACTCTGTGGGAATCTCCCCGGCCGGGCGTCGAACTCACGTCACTGCTGCCGACAGCTCCACAGTGCAGCGCTTAACTTAATGCTGTGCCACCAGGGAGGCCTCAGTTTATAATTTATGACAAATAATTTATACTCTTGATTCCGTAAAAATAATTCTTCCTTCTGGACTTTGAGTTTGTGGCATCCACAAAGAGGAAAAAGATACTTGTCCAGATTTATCCCACACAAGTGTCCACTAGTGGCAAAGGTCGCTAGCCGTGCCTTGGGGACTGAGCAGGTGAGGGAGGTAAGTGGAGCCAGGGGACCGTGGTAGAGGACAAGGGCTCATTTGCAGGGAGTCGCCTTGAGAAAGACCAACCCAGGTCTGCCAGAACTTGGGATTTTCCAAGAGAATCTGGACATGGATATTTTAGTGTCAGACTCTCCTGACTTTCAAAATTTTGGAAGTTAAAGCTGTCCACAGCGTGTGTGTCGTTCAGTGACTATCTCCGAAGGCCAGACGGGGCCTGGGCTGCCGGTGTGTTATCTCTGGTCTGCAAAGCGTGTGGACAGTAAAACCTGACAAAAGGGTGGGGTGGGGTGGGAGAGCAGGGTTAGTTCCATCTGTTTTTCCCAGTTCAGTAGGATGCAAGAGCGAGTACCCATTTCAAGATGAAGCTGGAGAATGAGCTGTCCAGGTGTGGGCAGCAATGAGCTCGAGTAAGAGGAGGCACCTCCGAGCCTGTGCCCCCAGTTAGTGGGGATGAGGAGTTCATGGCAACATCTAAGAATATCTACTCCTGGGTGGTACTTTGAGCTCCCCCAAGATTGAGATAAGAGTCTGTTGTTGCTAACTCACTTTTGTGGGTGCCTTGGCCCCTTTATCTTCCTCACAGCCACCCCTTTACCTCCAGCCTCACTGTATTCCACTGTCCTTCCCACTTCGTATCTGCACCAGTCACTCCTTTAACCTTGGCTCCTCTTGCAGCTGGCCTTTTCTCAGGCCTGTCAGCTAGCTTCAAATAAGAGCGCCTTCCTCTCTTCCCAGCCCCACCTCTGGTTCTGGCCAGTTAGGCCGTTTCCTCTATTGTTTAAAAGAATGAGACCAATCAGGGAAAGGAGAGGGGTTTGGCCAGCTGAAGAAGAGGATCCAGGAGGATGGGCGAGGTTCATTGGTCAGATAGTCTAACCCCCAGGGAAGTCTCTGTCTCTTGCAGAGAGGTATCAGGCCAAAGGACACACAGCCGCATGAGGCTGGAAGAGCTAAGGAGTCTTCCTGCCTTCACAGTACCTCATGGCGCTGTGGCCAGGGGTAGGAGATGCGGGAGACTAGGAAAGAGCTGTCTGAAGGAATGAGATGAAACAGCACCCAGTGCCCACACGGGGCCAGTAAAGCTCATTCTCACCAGTCAGACTGAAAAACCTCATAGTTGATGAAGGCATGAGTAGAGGACTTGCAGGATTTGGTTACAACAGTGGGGAATAACTAATTCTAGACTAAACACTGGTTTGGATTTGCTGAACAAGGCTTAAAAGCCAGGCCCTCCTCTCCCAACAAAGGATCAAACTAATCCATGAAGCTTAACTGCGTCCCAGAACAAAGTTGAAGAATACTTACAGGCATACAAAAATATCTACTACCTAAAAATTAAAATTCAAAGTATCTGACAGCTGATAAAAATTATCAGCCATGCAAAGAAACAGACTCGTACTGAAAAGTCCATCGATTGATAACAACCCAGAACTGACAAAGAATAAGCAGACAAAGACATTGGAAGGTTATTATAAATCTGAAAGGTAAGTAGAGACATGGAAGTTATAAGCGACCCCAATGGAACTTCTAGAGATGACAACTTCAGCTTCTCAGATGAAAGATACACTGGATAAGACTGACAACAGATTAGACATTATAGAAGAAAAGTTTAATGGGAAGATCGAAAGCATAGAAATAGAGACCCTGCAAAACTGAACAACAGCTCCTTCCTTTAGAGCCTTCAGGAAGAACCAAACTTGCCTGACATCTTATTTTTAAACTTTTAGCCTTCAGAATTTTGAGAAGGCAATTTTCTGTTGCTTAGACAGCCTGGATGCCAGAGGGGCAAAGGCCAGGAGAGAGGGGAGTGAGGAAGGATTTGCAAAGGATGGTTATAATGTGAAACAGGCAAAGTTTTACACCAGGAAAGAGCGAGAAACCCTGCTTGGCAAGCCCAAGTATGTGCCATCAAGGATGACTGAGATTAGAAAGCCGGATGAGATCTGTATGAGATCTGATCTAAGAACTAAAGGAAATAACATCTGAAACCTTTATGTCAATTTGAACCCCTGACCACAGTAAAGAACCTCAAAATCATGTCAGACCTACTCAGCATCGAGAGGCTCCATCTCTCTGCCTCCCACTTCACCTCCTCCATCACTTCCTGATTCCTCTTCTCTCCCCCCACCCTGCTCAGAAACAAAGCTGCCCTGGATCCCTCCATGTCCCCCTGGAGCCTGGTGCCAGGGCTTTGTGGGCATTCACCAGGCTTTTACCCCCTCCAGGCAGCTGTTCCACATGGATTCTGCCCAGAGGAGAACCCTAGCTCCAGTTTAGAACAATTTTTTTCCTCCCCCAGTTCCATCTTCGTGGAGGAAGGGTGGGACAGACAGTGCGTCAGGGACGTCTGCAGGCCCTGCGGCGTGGCTGCCGCTCTGGGTCTGTCCCGTGGAGGATCGGAATGCGGCCTTACGCTCGCACTTGACTGGTCTTCGGAGCTGTCATATCCATTCTTGCCCCGCTGTCCCCATCTGGGAAACAGGGACAGAAATACCTGCTAAGGTGCTATGCATTTTGACTCAGCGCTTTTGCAGAAGCTCGGTCATCACAGATTCACGTGTCCAGACAGCATTGCTCATCAATTTTATTTTGTGTTAGGGGTTTTAGGGACACATTTTCAGACGATCAGTATTTTTCTAGAAACGCCATTAGCTCCAACCATGTGGCCCTTGGTTACGCTCTCTGTTCTTTTGAATGGAATGCACCAGAATGCAACAGAGGGGACTTCTGGGCCTGGTTCTCAGGACTTGGGGACAGGCGCATGGAGACGCAGTAGTGGTGGTGGCCGACGTGAAGGTTCGGGACGACGAGGAGAATGACCAGTGCGAGAGCCTGTGGCATGTGGGACAAAGGGGAATAGCTGCTGTTTGTTGAGGTTTGCAAAGACTCACATCCTAGTCACGGGCTGTTTTGACTGGCGCACGTGTGCATGTGTGTGTGTACTTGTGTGTGCGCGTGCCTGTGTGTGCGTGTGTTTGGTGGGGCAGTCTTCCTGCAAAGGGACCTTCTTGTGCAAGGTGGCGTCTTACATCAGAGGGGCGTCTCTCACGTCCATCTGGGCTCTCAAAGACCCAGCGCACGCTCCTTGTCGGTTGTTTCGCAGAACGACGCCAGCAGCCCTGGGGCGAGCTCGCCCTGTGGTCACCTGTGGCTGGAGGGAGCGGCTCGTCCCTCTCTAGCCGGGTGGCTGTCCTCGGCTTCAGCCCCAGAGGGGTGGGATGCGGACCGTCATAGACAAGGCGAGGGCAGAGGGCTCAAAAATGGGGATCCGGTCCGCTTGCAGAGAGGAGGGAGAAGCTGCTTCCCACCCAGCAGTCTGTCCTTCCCTGGGGGCGCAGTGGGATTGTGTTGGGTCTGTAGTACTTGGCACAAAGGGGAGAGACCTAGCGTATGAAGGAGGCAAAGTTAGCTCATTATATTTCGCAGTATAACCGGGTGCAGCTTACACATGAATTAGTGGTAACTCTGCAGCTTCTTAAATCTAGTCTCTGTCGTCCTGGTTTGCAGAGGTCCTAGAGGTGGGGGTTGA
The DNA here is from genome assembly GCA_004024925.1 of Scalopus aquaticus. Classification (NCBI taxonomy): domain Eukaryota; kingdom Metazoa; phylum Chordata; class Mammalia; order Eulipotyphla; family Talpidae; genus Scalopus; species Scalopus aquaticus. The sequence continues at coordinate 49,484 of PVIJ01011303.1, read as the reverse complement.
TCTGAGGGCGGGACTGAGCTGGGGGAGCACAGTGCCTTCGTCTGTGCTCCCCAACAACAGTTTCTAGCTAGAAACAAATGTGTCCGGAGCTTGCTGGGCAGTGGTACGTCATAGGATCCAGAAGATTCACGTCTTCAAAGCATTCTCCGCTCTGCACCTCAGTAGCGCAGTATGCCTTAAAAGCATAGAGGAAACCCGGCTTTTCCTGGTCCACATTTTGTAGGCTTAACTCGGCTTTGGGTCCAGTTGCGTCCGCATTGTTGGGCTGGCCTGGCCTGTCCCTGCTTGTGTTTCATCTCCTTTCTCTCTTGCCGAGCAGAAACCTGAAACCGTGAGAAGGAGCTTTGCTACCTTTGGCCGCTCTGGTGGACCAACTTGTGCAGCTGAGAGCACCCAGTTATTCCCCAGTTGCTCGTGTCTGGTGGGGCTTCAGAGGGGAGGGGTGTGTGACTCTGTCCTGGAAACAGCAGGGGCTGCTGATGCCCTGGGATTTCCTGGGGCATCTTGTAGGGTCTGAGTCTTGGAATCTCAAGCAGGTGAATTCACAGGTTAACACTTTTGTGGTCCGCTCACGTATCAGTACGTGTTTTTGTCACCATTATCAGGTGGCCGCTCACGTATTAATACGTGTTCATCTAATCTCCGGTTTTTCACGCCACGGTGCATTGATTTGGAACTATGAGGGGCTATTTCTTTGATCGTCCTCAGTCTAGAAGCGTCACACATTGTTTTGGTGAAAGTGTAAGGTGTTTTATGAGAGATATGACAGTTTCTTTAATATCCAGTAGTTCAGGAGTTGTGTGTTTTCTTGAATGCTTCTGCCATTCATGCGGTGGCACAGAAAATGGCCAGCCCCAAGGGCTGGGAAATTTAAAGGGCACCGGCACACAAAGTGTTAAGAAGAATCGGTTGGAAGGGAATGACTCTGGCTGCGTCCCCTCTCTGCCCTGTCACTTGTAAGCCCGACGCCTTGGCTTTGGAGACTGAGTGACAGGGAGGTAGCGACTGCGACCTCAGAGAGCATCCCATCGAACCTCATCCTCTCAGAGAGGAGACATGGAGGAAGCCAGACATTGAATATCTTTCCTGGGTCAATTATGGAGCCCAGCTGGAGTCCCACGTTCTTGTCCTGTCTATGACGTCACTCAAGGCTCCCCACTTGCCCCTGCTCCTCTTTTTCTGCGCCAGCACAGGGCGTTTCCTTGTGTCCCCTGCTTTGCGGTGAGCACCGCAGACCTGCAGATCCCCAGTGCCAGCAGGGCACAGAGCGGGTTCTCTGTGATCCGGGCAGACGGGTAAAGGAGAGTCCTGGAGCCTTCGGGGGCTTTTTCAGACTTTTAATGTTTTTCTGCAGCATTTGTAGGGAGGCAGCCAGGTGCAGGGCGGGCAGGGGCTCGGGGCCGAGGGGTGCTGGCAGGCCTCCCAGCCCCCAGCGAATCTTCACTCATTCTGGGCTCTGGTGTTCCCTCCTGGCTCCTCCGCTGGTCTCCACCGACTGCTGCGCGGTCTCCGCCGCCTTTGTTCTCTGCCGCCTGCGACGCTGCCCTCACACGCTCGGTCTCCAGCTCAGGGCGCCCACTCACCGCGCGCCGCTCCCCAGGTGCCGCCATCAGGCCCGCGTGTCAGGCCACGGGTGTCGGTCATTGACGCTGAAGGCGGAGGGTGGGAGACCCTGATCCTGTCCATTGGCCAGACCCCCCTGTCCCGGCTGCAAAAGCCCATGAGCTGCTGCTCGTGTCCCCAGAGGTAGCAAATCAAGTTTAAGTCACGCTTGGGGCGCTGGCTCTGAGAAGCTCACCCTGAAAACTGCAAGCGGTTTAGAGGAAGCTGCTGTGCTCCCAGGGAGAACAGCGCTGCCAGCTGCCCCCCCCCCACGATGCCCGGTGGGGGGCGCGTGCCATGTGCACGTGTTTACGGAGTGTTTGCTTGACTGTGAGTCAGCAATGAAAACGACCCTCGTAGTTACTGCCTTGGCCGACATCTTCGGTCGCTATACGCTTGCCTGAATGTAATTCATTCTTTTCTTCAGTACCTTTGGTTTCTTCTGTTCATTTGTTTCTTAATTCCGAAAAAAGAATCAGGCCTCAACCGGGAGGCCCAGAGGTGCCGCAAGGCACCCAGTGACGGAGAAACACCTGTGTCAGGTACGGAGCGAGTCTGGTCCGAGGGCGCCTCAGTTCCTGCCCCTCCAGGCTCTGAGCATCTGGTGTCAGCCCAAAGGTCCAACAAACACACGACAGGCTCAGCTCTGCCGCACCTGGTGGGGACAGGCGGGCTGTCACTGACCATTCTGCCAGCTCACTCTAGGTTTGAAAATTGTCAAAATAAAAAGTTGGAGAAAAGTCTGCCTCCACCCCGCTGTTACAATCCGATTTCAAGTTACCTTTAGCTTCCTGCTGTCGATGGAAAGACTGACGGCGCGTTTGTACAGGTGAGTGACTAGAATATTTGGCCGCCTCAGGCATGGAGGCGTCTGTTGGCCAGTCTCTCTGTGTTTCAAGGTCAGTGAGGGACCTTTGCAACGAAACCACGTGAGCCCGTGCAGGTGCGTCTTATTCCCGCTCTGGTGTTGCCCTGGAGACCCTCAGCTGTTAGGGCCTCCTCCTCCGAGATGGACTCTGCAGCTTGAGCTCTTATTTATTTGTGCATACAAGCTGGGGTGCAGGCCAGAGGTGTGGGGTGGTGAGAGGATTCCCCAGAGACAGAGCGGGGAGCAGAACAGGCACATCAACCGAAACACACTGCTGAGGGGAGCAGCGGGGAGACAGGAGAGGTCTGCTGCGCCATGTCGGAATCCCCCCGGCTGGGGATGGAACGCGTGCTTCAGTGGCCCTGGATGGCTTCGTAGTGCTGCGCTCAACCTGTTGCGCCACCAGGGAGGCCCTGCAGCTTGAGTTCTTTGAGGGAGCCCCTCCTGGCATTGAATCGGGGGACCCTGGCATGGGAACCAGGCCTTTCCCATTTGTGTTTAAGCTCCATCCCACTTTTAGGAAGCCTGAAAACAAAGAATGAAGTTCTAGAATTCTCTCAGGGGTGGGGAAGATACGAAATGGCTGCACCAGGAATGGGCAGATATGACAAGTAGCACAAAAAGATTCAATCGCATTTTTCTGAAGGACTTTTTGTTCCAGATATATTTGGCCTTTTGTCCTGGTAGACTAAATACAGGAAGTGCAAAAATGGGAAAACTCTTCAGGTCACAGAAACCATGAGAGTGCAGAGTGGTTATTGCAGGCTTAGCTCCTCGCCTCCCTTAATGGATGAGTGCAGCGGTTTTCGTCATCTTTTTTAAAGATTTATTTATGCATACAGGAACTGGGGTGTAGGCCAGAGGTGCAGGGGTGAGAGGATTCACCAGAGACAGTGGGGAGCAGAACAGGCGGATCTATTGAAATACACTGCTGAGGGGAGCAGCGAGAGGTCTGCTGCGCCATGTGGGTCGGCTCCCTGGCCAGGGATCAGACTCAGGCAGTAGTGGTGATAGCCTGAGACTTAACCCCTGCACCACCAGGGAGGCCCTTGGTTCTTATTAATTTCATGGCTGCTTGGTCCTGGTGTCTGTCGATGAAGCCCTCCTTGCAAGCATTTTATTGACACTGTTTAGATTTCTTATCTTTTGCTACATCATTTTTCTGCCTTGGAATCTCTTCGCCAGACTTCTCTGGTTTTCCAGCTTGCACTTAGTTTTTAAAGGTTAAATCAAGATCATCTCTCCCGCAGGCCCCAGCCCGCTGCAGGCAACGTGGCCTGCTCTGCACACCAGACCCAGGCCTGCGTCTCTTTTCTTCGCTCACTAGTGTTGGCTTCTCATGCTTCATTTTTTGGCCTTGTCACTGAACTTCTCCCGTGCTTGGGCTTTGTTTTCGTCGCTCTGGCCCTGGCTCGTCTCCTGTAAGTACAGCGCAGCCCGTGTGAGATAACACAGAATAGACACACTGGCCCGGAGCCTCCGAAGCCTTGTACATTCCGAAGTGATGAGAGCCCTGGAGCATCCTTGTTCTGATGAGGTGGCTCTGGGTGGGCTCCCGGGTGGGGGCTGGTCACCGGGAAGACCAAGCAGATTAGAAGCTGCGGCGGCAGGAAAGCACCAGGTGGACGGGGCAAGGAGGAGTTCTGGAGCCCGTGGTGGCTTTTTAGGCTTTTAATGATCTTTCATAGTGAGGCAGCCAGCACAGGGCAGGCCAGGGGGCCAGGGGCCGCAGGCCTCCCAGCCCTCGGAGAATCTTCACCTTTTCTGGGCTCTCTGACGTTCTCTCGTGGTCTCTCTGCTGCGCCCCGTGTGCACACTCTGCCGCCACCCTCTGTTCCTGCTCCTGCTGCTTCTTCTATGTGCTCCGTCTCTCAGGTCCAGGTGCGCCCACACCCTACTCTAGGTGCCGCCATCCGGCGTGCATGTAGGGCCGCAGGGGCCTGTCCTTGGTGGGAGGACGAAAAACCCGATCATCCTTTCATTTACCCTACAGAAGCTTAGAACTTGCAGCTTCACCATCATCCTCCAGAACAAGAAGAGGGGAGAGAAATGGAGTCAGTATTGAGCCATGTAAGGAAGAGCCATAAAATCCCAACTGCAGGGGTTCAGGAAGCCCCCCCGTCCGCAAGCACATCCACACCCCAACTCTGTGGGGACGGAGACCGCTGCACTCATGACCCTCCCAGACCTGGCTGCAGGTCTCTCCTCGGTTTTCCTCTGGATCCCTGACCACACCCTTAATAAACGGATTAATGTATTTCCCTGAGTCCTGTGAGCAGCCTCGCTAGTTAGTCAAACCTGAGGCGCGGGTGGGAGAATCTCCAGTTTGCAGCCAGATCTGGCAGAAGCGGTGCGGGCTGCCACCCGGGCGGTGTGTCAAGCTGGCTTGCAGGACACCCAGCTGGTGGCGCGGGGGATTGCGTGTTGTGGGAGACCAGCGCATGCAGTGACGGGGCGGCGATCCGGTGTGAGCAGGCAGACGTGCGGGAGGAGCTGTGGGAGAGCTTACGGGCTCCGCGGGTGCCTCTGCAAAGCCTGAAGGACACCCTGGGTACACCGGCCCTTTTTTTTTTTTTAAGATTTATTTATTTAGGCCCTCCCTGGTGGCACAGCGGTTAGGCGCTGCACTGTGGAGCTGTCGGCAACAGTGTGGTTCCATCGATCTGCCTGTTCTGCTCCCCACTCTGTCTCTGGCGAACCTTCTCGCCACCCCACACCGCTGGTCTGTACCCCAGCTTGTATGCATAAATAAATAAATCTTAAAAAAAAAGGATGTGGGCCTCCTTGGTGGCGCAGCAGTTGAGCGCTGCGCTGTCGGCAGCGGCGATGCGAGTTCGACGCCCGGCTGGGGAGAATCCCACATGGCGCGGTAGACCTCTCCTGCCTCACCCCTGCTCCCCTCAGCAGTGTATTTCCGTCCATCTGCCTGTTCTGCTCCCCACTCTGTCTCTGGTGACCCCTCTCGCCGCCCCACGCCTCTGGCCTGCGCCCCAGCTTGTATGTATAGGTAAATAAGTCTTAAAAAAAAGGATGTATTTATTTGTGCATACAAGAGCCTGGGTATAGGCCAGAGGTGTGGGGGGTGTCGAGGCAGGAGAGACACCAGGAGCACAAGTTCACTATGGAGCTGCTCAGACGGGCCAAAAGGGAAGGAGTTCTGGAGCTCTCAGTGGCTTTTAGGCTTTTTATTGGTTTCTTGTAGGGAGGCAGCCAGGCACAGGGCAGGCAATGGGGCCAGGGAGCCGGGGGGTTGGAAGGCAGTGGGGCCGGAGGCCGGGGGGCCAGGGAGCTGGGAGGCTGGAAGGCAGTGGCGCCGGGGGCCCGGGGGCCCGG
>PVIJ01011303.1:0-43581 GCA_004024925.1 Scalopus aquaticus | reverse complement strand
TCTCAGGTCCTCTGGTGGCGTCTCATGGTCTCTGCTGCACCCCGGACAGTCCTCTGCTCCACTCTGTTCACTGCTGCTGCTGCTGCTGCATTTTCTCTGCTTCTGAGCCCAGTCTCTGGCCCAGGTGTGCCCATTCACACAGGCCTACACCCTGTTCCAGGTGCCCGCCATCAGGTATGCGCGTAGGCCTGCAGAGGTCCGTCATTGAGGGGAGGGTGGAAAAACCTGACAATTCTCGCTTACCCTACAGGAGTGAGAGGCTTCCCCAGAGACAGAGTGGGGAGCAGAACAGGCAGATCAACCGAAATCCACTGCTGAGGGGAGCAGCGGGAGACAGGAGAGGTCTGCTGCGCCCTGTGGGAAGCTCCCTGTCCGGGCATCGAACTCATGGGCAGTGGCTGCTGATAGCTTCATAGGCTGAGACTTAACCCCTAGGCCACCAGGGGGGCCCCCACACTGGGGCACTTTTGGGAAATAAGGGCAGGGTGACTGCAGCAATATTTCCTGTGGAAGTTATGGATTGCTCAAAATCAAACTTCTAATGTAAGGAGATGTAATGATAAATTAGAAACTGACAATAAAAAAGGAATATTTCGGCCGGAAGATGGAGGTTTCCCCAGCAGTGGGCTCACGGGGCTGAGCCTCATTTTCGGTAGTCCTGGGTTCCCTCAGCTCTGAGTGACAGGACAAATTTCCCCCTGGGACATGGCGCTCCTTCCAGACCCCCAAGTTATGTTTGGAGCTGACCCTGAGGGACCCTGGGGGGCTTGGTTGCTGCTCAGCCTTTGAAGGGTGACCTAGCCTGGCTGCTCTACTTCGCTGATGTGTCCGGACAGTATTTTCCTTCCTCTTTGCTGGATTTTTCTCCTCACTTTGGAGCTTCCTGCATCTCTTTCTCTTCTTAAAGGCGAACTTATTTATATCGAGGTGACGTTCGTTTGCAACGCTGTATATCGTGTAGGGTGTTTAGGGGTACAGGTGCACACCTCTTCACATGTCTGACCACACCACACCCACCACCAAGGTACCCGTTACCCTCCACAGAAGCCCATTGGGCCCCCGCTTTGCTCCCACCCACCTTCCCCCATCTTATAGCCTCAATTCCAATCCTGAGGAGTCCTGGATATCTCTTCTGAACTCTCCATTGCCTCGAAAGCCCAGATTCCTGCAGCTGGAGGGGAGAGGCCTGCCTGCCGTCCACAGCGCCACCATGGGGCTCTAGGAGAGTGGTCTCACTTCCAGAAGCCACGCAGGTGCCTCTGTGGAATGGAAACATAAAAACTACCCTTTACTAAAGGTACTGGAAAAATGGACTAAGATTATGTTTGCAAAGCAAATTAACACAACAATTGGCACAAACAGCACAATGTGTCCACACCAGCAGAGATGGCTTCAAGCACTCACAGCACAATTTAAAAGTAACTGGTTGCATTCTTGCCCATAAGGGAAATCTCAACAAAATTGAATAATTGAGAGCATCAATAATCAAACTCTGATCAAAACAAAACCAAATTTGGTCTTCCCTGGTGGTGCAGGGGTTAAGTCTCAGCCTATGAAGCTGTCTGCAACCACTCCAGCATGAGTTCGATCCCCGGCCAGGGGGCTTCCCACAGGGCGCAGCAGACCTCTCCTGTCTCCCCGCTGCTCCCCTCAGCAGTGGATTTCAGTGGATCCGCCTGTTCTGCTCCCCACTATGTCTCTGGTGAATCCTCTCACCCCCCTCCCTGCACAGACACTAAATCTTTAAAAAAAAAAACAACAAAAAACAAAAAACCAACAACCCAAATTTGAGTGTCACATGTAAAGAAGTTGCCAGAAACAGTTCACAAAAGCTGACTATAGAACTGAGGCCTGGGGGGGAGGGTGCAGGGGGGTGGGGAGAGAGAGGGGAGGGAGCTCAGTGGACTCGTGGAGCAGGTGATATGGGCTTGAAAGTGAAGTTGAGAAGGTCACATGCTGGACTCTATGAAGCACCTGGGCCCTGCGGGGCTCTAGTGCCCTTCCGTTCCGTTCCGTTCCGTTCCGTTCTGTTCCGTTGCATTGCGTTCCGTTGCGTTCCATTCTGCTCCATTCCGTTCCATTCTGCTCCATTCCGTTCCATACCATTCCAGGCCATTCCATTCCATTTATTCAACAGGTATTTGCCAGTTACTCACCTTTTGGTGATGGACTCAAGCAATAAGCCACAGCAATGGAAGCTGCCCGGAAGGCAGCACCGGTGATGGGAGTAGGGGGCCTGGCCCCTTGGGGTGTTAGGGAGGTGCTGCTGGAACGTGAGCTTCTGGCAGAGATCAACAGGTGGGCTGGAGGGGAAGTGCCAGCTTCAGGGAGGAGCTCGTGGGGGCACAAGGGGCAGAAGAGCCTGTGCGGCTGAAGCACCATGGGGTGGGGTGTGGAGAGAGGGCTGCGGTGTGGGAAGGAGCCATGCAGGCCTGGGGGGCACTGTGGAGCCCCACTTTCTGAGCGCCATGGGGAACTGTTGCGGTGTTTTCGTCAGGGGCCAGATGGAGAGGAGGCAGGATGAGACTAGAGGATGGTTCAGAGGGCCAGTGCGCGGTAGGTGAGAGGCGGGATGCTGGGGGCTTGAATTAAGATCATGGAGGGGCCCTCCCTGGTGGCGCAGCGGGTTACGCGCTCCGTTGTGGAGCTGGCCGCGGCTGCGCGAAGAGTTCGATGCCCGGCCGGGGAGATTCCCACACGGCGTGGCAGACCTCTCCTGCCTCGCCTGCTGCTCCCCTCAGCTGTGTACTTCAGTAGATCTGCCTGTTCTGCTCCCCACTCTGTCTCTGGTGAACCCTCTCACTGGCCTGCACCCTAGCTTGTATGCAAAAATAAATAAATCTTAAAAAAAAAAGATCACGGAGGTGCAGGAGGGGGAGGGGTGGGCTTGGGAGTGATGTCTAAGATGAAATCCACACAAATGCCCTAGTGTTGAATATAGGTTGGGCCTCCCTACTGGCTCTCTCTGGGAAAGAGGTTCCTTGGGGCGCCTCCCTGGTCTTTGGACGTGCACCTACAGGCTCGTCTGCAGAGAAGGGCCGTGAGAGGCTACCTCTGTGCATCTGGGTCAAAAGGCTATGACCCGCTGGCCAAGACACACCCCAACACCCTTGATCTGACTAGTGTGCTCAGGCCCCGGGGACTCTGATGCATTTTCTTGGAAAAGTTGTCTGCTTTGACTGCTGTTATGTTTGGTTTAATTTTCTTTCATTTTAAGAGATGCAGTGTACCCAGAGCCCCACTGTACTTGATTAAACTTTTAGTAAGTCCCATAAATAATACCCTACTTGTTGAAAACATTTACTATTCAGGATTTTCATTAGATTACTTTTATAAATGCAAGACTGACCTTGACGCTGAGAGCAGTCAGGAAACTTATAAAGTGTAGTGTTCTGTTTAGAGGACTCGCGTGTTGATTTTGGCGGTCTGGGGAGTTGACAGAGTTTGGGAAGAGTGGACTAAATGTGCAATATCTTCCTGAGTCTGGGAAGATGTGCCAGATCTTCTGGGTCAAGATCAAGATGTCTGCAGTGTCTGCCTGAAGCTTCCCTTTAGGCTCTCCAGGAGAATCCTTTCCTGCATCCTTCAGCTTTGTGTGGCCCCGAGATTAACTGGGGAGCAATACTCCAGCCTCCGCTGGCTTCCGTGTTTGTGAGCCTCTTTGGGGGTCTTTTCTTTTTACAAGGATTTGTCATTGAGTTAGGCCCCATGCAGAAAATCTTCATCTTAAGATCCCAACTTAGTCACACCCACAAAGAGCCTCTCTAGACATAGGGTCACACTCACAGGACATATCTTTTGGGGGTCATCCTGCAGCTGCCTAAATATATTGATGTTTTTGATCACAAGTCTGGGACAGGTAGTGTCTCCAAAATATGGATTCAGTAAAATGTGGATTCAGCATGAGATATCCTTCAGTAAAACTTTCACTGAACTGTCCAGTGAGTAGTTGGTCTTTATGGAAATCACACATATTTTTTTCTTAAGGTGGTACCCTAAGTTGAAGAGCAGAGAAATAGGAGAAGCCTGGTCCATTGGAGGCATTATTGGATCTTGAGTACAAAGAGGCACCCCTGGATTCTCTACCCCAAGACTTCTCGTTGCCTGAGCGAAAACAAGCAAACACACAAATAAACACACACAAACAACCAAACATACTCATTTAAGGTTGTTGTTTTTTTTTTCTTGCTGTTGATCACAGCCCTAACGTTAAAAAATAAACAAAACAAAACAAAAAACTGCTCTAAACTTCAAGTCTTTATTTTTTTAAGCTGGGGAAAAAACTAATTAGGCCCTGCCTAAGACCCAGTGTGTGTTTTTTCTCTTCTTAGATGCTCTTTATTTTTCCCTCCACCATCTTTTTTTTTTAAGATTTATTTATTTATGCATACAAGAACTGGGGTGCAGGCCTGAGGTGTGGGGTGGTGAGAGGATTTACCAGAGACAGAGTGAGGAGCAGAACAGGCGGATCCACTGAAATCCACTGCTGAGGGGAGCAGCGGGGAGACAGGAGAGGTCTGCTGCGCCCTGTGGGAAGCTCAGGGCGCTTTCCTGGCTGGGGATCGAACTCGAGCTGCAGTGGCTGCCGAGAGCGTCATAGTGCTGAGACTTTAACCCCTGTGCCACCAGGGAGGCCCACTCATGTTATCTTGTATTAGCCAACCAATTTGCTGAGAATGGTGTCACGAAGGAAAAGGAAAGAGCGGGTGACTTGCAGTGCTTTTTTGTTAGGACGAATGTGTGCTCCTTGGAGGCCAGCCCGTCAGGGGCTGTGTTCACAGAGCTCCAGCAAGAACAGGATACAGAGGCCTGGACAAGCGGCAAATGTGATGTGTCGTTATTGGTGGGTTGACATGCAGTTAAATGCTCTTTTATTTGCATTGGAAACTAGCAATGCACAAGAGAGATAAATGGTGGAATCCCCGCTGACTGGAGTGTTTAAGGATGACCTTAAGTAGCTTCATAGGCTGGCACTTACCGTGTTGTGCCACCAAGAAGGCCCCCTCCACCATTTTTTATATCCCCTTATACCTTTTCCTGATTCTTCCCTTTTAAACTCAGAGCTCTCTTGTTTTTGAAAGTGTTTTGTTATTGAATTGTCTGTTATATAAAGATCTAATATTTGTTTTTAGTGTTCTGACTTGCTTTACTACATATACTCCCAAATTCCCTCCCTTTTGTTGCAAATGGCAGCATTTCATCCTTTCTTACGGTTACGTGGTATGCCACAGGGATTTATGGTGCTAAGCTCAGGGCAAAGATTGACTTGAATCACCATTCTAAGTACCTCAAAATCAGAAATCCTTTGATTCAATTGAATAGGGCTAGGTTAGGCACTGACTTATGTTTTCAAATGGTATATGGTTTTCTCCAAAGAAGTAGAGAAATTTAAAAAAGCACCCAGAGATTAGAATTATCAAAAATTAAAACATTTGGGGGTCTCCCTGGTGGCGCAGGGATGCAGTCTCAGTGCTATCACGCTGTTGCTGCTGCCGCCTGAGTTCGATCCCCGACCAGGGAGCTGACCCCCAAGGCGCAGCAGACCTCTCCTGTCTCCCTGCTGCTCCCCTCTGTCGTGTATTTCAGTGGATCTGCCTGTTCTGCTCCCCACTCTGTCTCTGGTGAGTCCTCTCACCCCCTGCACCTCTGGCCTACATCCCAGTTCTTATATGCATAAAAAAAAAAAAACTTTACAAGAATTAAAACATTTGGAATTAGGTTTGAAATCAGGCTCGACAAAAACCATGGACAGCCTAGCTGTCTGCCATGGTGAGCTAGAAAGGAACCCATAGCCCCTGGAGACCTGAGCCTTTCCTGGCTCTGCAGCTGATTTGCTGTGAAAGCTCGTGCAAGCTGTTTGCCCTCTCTGATCCCCATCTTTTCATCAATAAAAATCAAGCGTCGGCATTGGTGATCTTTAAGATTCCTTCTAGTTCTAAAATCCTATGGTTCTCTGCAAGGGGATCTACTATATAACAGACCACCCAGGTGAAAAGTTAACTCTCTGGAGCACACTCCACATGGGAAGGAAGAGAGCACCGGCAGTAGGACACTGCAACATAACCGCGAGCAAGGGCCGACCACGAAGCAAAACAATGGAAACAGAAACTTGGAACTGATGTTGATTTATCTCTAAGATGTGTTTTTCCACTTTCTCCGTAAGTTTGCTTTCAAGTCAGATCAGCGGAAAAAGTGCTGGCTGGCGCGAGGCGCTCAGCCCTTCTGCTCGGAGGGGGTTGTGGGCCTCCCGAGAGCCCCTCACACTCTTGCGGTGCCACCAGTCTTCCCGGGGCGTGCTAGTCGGGGCTGGCGGCCCTACTGCATCTCACGGCGCAGGTGGAGGCTTCTTCCTGGGGGGAAGGCGGGCGTCAAGTCACCTGGGCCTCCTCCCAGCGGAAGAGAAGGGGCCACCTCCACCCTCTCCCAGCTGAAGCAGCAGCTCGCTGAGGGGAATGGCATGCGCACGCGGAGCGGAGGGAGGCGGGCCAGCTTCCCGAGGGTGAGCGCACACAGCGCGCCGCTCGTGCCAGAACAAAGTCCCACAGCCCCAGGATGACGCGGCCTCCCAGCCTGGCGAAGCCGACGTGCGGGGCCCAGATGACGCGCGCGCCACAGCGCTGGGCTCTGCCGTGAGGAGCAGCTCTCGGCCAAGGCCTGGCGGCCGCTGCCTTCCCTGCACCACCGCTCAGTCTGGCCCAAGAATCAGGCGGCTGCCCCTTGGGGAGCGTGTGCTTCGAGCTTGAGGCGCTTGGGGAGAGGAAAGGGACTTTTCCTTCAGCTTCCCTCGTGCTTGGCGACATCTGCCGACCGGGGCTGAGGGCGACTCGCCTTCATCTTGGGGTCTCCCCTTTGAAGACCTCACGAGAAGGGGGACGTGTCCCTGTGGGGGGACCGTCGGTTGACGGCGGATCTGAAGTCGCCGCCCCTGTGTAGGAGCCCTGGAGTCTGGGCTCGCTGGAAAATCACTCCCCACCAGAAGCCAGGGAAATCGCCACGTGAACGAGTGGCCAGTCACCAGGTGCCAACAGCCAGGTGGCACGGACGCCGGCACCTCCCAGCCGAGGTGGGCAGCGGGCTCCGCTCCAGCTTGGCCAGTGTCCTAGGCGCCCCTCCGCCCCAGAGGCAGGTGATGTGAGGCGAGCAGATCACGGCTGAACTACCGGCCGTTGCCTTGAAGCTTCTCCAGCTCCCTGCACGCCTGCCTGGGGCCTGGGCCTGGGGCCTGGGCCTGGAGCCAGGGCAGAGGCGGACGTCGTGGGATCGAGGCGAGGCGGCGCTCCTGCCACCTGGGCCGGGAGACCCGCTCCGGGCTGGCTCATTCCCCCGCGCACGCATCCTTCATCTACTAAAGGAGCAAATACGATTTTCTCTGTCCCCTCTTTAGACTTACAGAGATTTAAATGATGTCAACAGCGTGAAAGTTTTGTGGGAAGAATAACAAGCTCTGCAAATACACAAAGCATCGTCGTTAGCACAATGGCCGTGACTGAGGGGAAAGAGCCCGGGCGAGTCTTGATTCATCACCGGACACGACCAGCCCCGTGTCCCCTGCGCACCGGGCTCGCTCTCATTTCGTGTCTACACCGAGCTCAGAGGCTGTGGGAGCTCGCCCCTCCCCATGGTCGGTTCGCACCGACTTGTAGTCTCAGGCTACAAATTGAACCCACGCGCATTTGGCTCGCAGCCGGGGTGCGTTGGTGACGCCACCGCTGTCGGCTGCGCGTCTCTAGGGCAGAGGCTCTCCACCGCGGGCAGCATCTGACACATCCCTGGAAGCCGCCCCCTCCCCCCAGCACAACTGCCCAAAGGCTCCCCCCAGACAGATCCCCGAGTCCTGGGACGGGCCCACGACTGCAATTTGAAAAACCCCCCACAACGCTCCTCCTCGCCAAAAGCCCTAAGTACTCACTGTGGAGCACAAGCCACGTGCCAGTCTCTGTAGCAGGCGCTGGGGTGCACCTGTGAGTCCATCTGACTCGTCCTTAATATCTTATACTTTAGAAGAGAATCTGCGATGTGGAATTTGCAGCATAGGTGAACGATGCTTTTTTACGCGTGTGTGAGATGGTGGAGAGCAAATGCCAGATTCGCCCGGACCCGGGAGGCTGCACGGAGGCGGTTACATCCGCGTGGAGACTCGAAGGAGGAGAAAGTGCTTAGCAGTAGGAGTGAGTGCCGAGATGGCATCTATTCATCACCCAACCGTTCAGCTCAGATCTTGCCATTGGAAAGCTCCCTTGGCGATTTGAGAAGGAAGGTTGGAAAGGGGAAACCAGACCCACCGCAACTCAGCCGCCCTGCTCCCCGCGGCCTTCGCCTCCAGGCCGGGTCAGCTACCCGGTTTACGCCTGGAGCTTTGTCATGAGGGTCTGCTCTCCTGGCAGCTTGGGCCTTCCCTTCCCGGACATTCTCTCTGACACTTCACGTGTCCTGTGTTCTCTGCATCTCCCCAGAAAATGCTCTTTGCATTCACAGCTCTCCCTGCACCTTGGAGGACCCCAGTTCTCATGGTTCGGACTTCTTTGCCCCGCACCAGGTCTGTGATGCTTTGGTTCTGCTTGGTTCAATGGTTCTGCTAGTCACTTCAGCGACACACTGGCAAATGTGCCCTTTGCCCAGGGCCGGAGAAGCATCGGAGAGCATTACTTTTGGGAACGTCAGGTGGTTAATGTAAGCGATACGGTTGAAGGAAGATAAGGACCTAAAATGAAGCAAACAGGCAATACTCTCTCAACACGGACTCGTTTCCAGGTGCAGAGCTCGGGTCTGTGCATTTGTATTGCGCCAGGTGAGGGGGGCTCTTGGGGGGCACCCAAAGCTGAATTACTGGGCCTGAACTTGTCAAATGCTGAGTGCCGTTTATGTGCCTCCATATTTATTTTCTTCAGAATTATGCAATTTAGTGTTGTTCCTGCTAGGCTGTTTACGAGTTAGGCAGTTGAGACTTAAATGTTGCCTCACATCTGACAACATAACATGTTAATTATTCTAAAGTTTCTTTGAGTGGGAAATAGATGGGATTTCTCCTATTCTGGTCCACAGTCTTGGAAGCCCAGGACCAAATTAAATGAGGTGCGTCGGTGCCAACTTCCTAAAACAGAGAATGAAGGCATCCCAGCCAAGCTGGAGCCATTTTCCTGAGAGCTTGCTCGAGAGTGCTCCCTCCGGCTTCAGCGCAGACTCAGCAGAGCCGACCGGCGCCCCCCTTCCCGCTCTCCCGACATCCAAACCTCTGGCCCTCTTGCTGCGGCCCTTCTTGGCCCACGCGCCCTCTCATTTATGTTCATCTGGCCTGTAATCGTATCTCCAGTGAGCTGCTGCTAAGTCTCCTCCGATCGGCCCCACCCCTAATCTCCACCCCTGCTTGCATGCTTCCAGGTGACCCTGCGCCCCTCTCCCCACAGGGCTCCTGTGGCTCCGCGCCCCCTTCCTCCTCTCATTGCAACGTTTCTCTGACTCCTGCCTTGGTTCTGCTTCACTCGCATCTCAGAGAAAGAATCCTGCCTCAACCCCAGGCTCAGCATTTCCGTTTGGTCAGTCCTCCATCACCTCCCCAGAGGCGCCTCTGTCATGTCTACTGTCGTTCTGTCTGCATCGATTCATGCGATGCTCTTCTCCTGCCTCCTCCAGCCTCTGCTTAGGCCCAGCCCCTCCCAACATTATGGCACTGGCGTTTCCAGTGGTGGCTCTGTCAAGCTGGCCCCTGTCTCTCTCCTTCCTTCTCATCGAGCTTCTAGTAGGTAACTGGCCTTTTCTTACCCCCTGGCCTTCATTCCGGGAGCACCGAAGCTCTTCACCTGTGTGCCTCTCATTCGAGTTAGCAGGTTTCTTCGTTCACTGATGTTTCTATTCATCTTTTCTTCGGTCTTTTATGATTATAGTTTGTCATGTATCTTCTTGAAAATTTTCTGTAATTGATTACGAGCTCTTTAAGCTCAGTCGCCATGTCGGATTCAGCTGGGTGAGGCATCTGGCCAACTGAAGTACAGTCTTTGCTCGAATGTTGACTTCTCATTAGGCCCACGGCGTGCGTCCTGCTGACAATTCCAACTCGCTTCCCACTTCTGGCATTCGCGAGTCCCCTGATCACCTGTAACATATTTTATTGGTAATATGCCTGCTTTCTGACAATGGTTTCCCCAATAATTGATAAGTGTGTGGCTGCAGATTTGGGGTCAGCCTAGTTTGCTCAAGGAACCTTTGACCAAGGGCACGTGACAGCAACCAAGCTGTGATGCGCTCCTCTGTCATTGCTGCACTAGGTACAACAGCCGAGCTATGACCCTAAGTGCCCAATGACAGAGGAGGGGATTAAGAAGATGAGATATATAGACACAATGGAATACTACTCAGCAATCAAAAAGATACAGTCTCGCCATTTGTGACAACATGGATGGAAACGGAGGGGAAGGTGTTAAGTCAAATAAGTTAGAAGGAGAAAGACAAACACTGGATGATTCCATTCATATGTGGAATATAAAGAAACACAGCTAAAGAATAAACAAAAGCAAACCAAAACAGAGCAGGGGGGAGCTTGATGGAGTGGCTGTGTGGACTGTTGTAGAGGGCTGTGGGTGCCTTGGGGGCTGGTGTGGGGAGGTCACACGCATCTGAAAACTCGTGACCCTGTGCCCTTGAACCACATGCGGTGTTGTGAAGCAGTGTTATCGTAATAGAAAGTAGTGCCATTAAAAAAATAAAAATACAGGAGCCGACACCAGCCCAGACCCACGTCCACTCCAAGGCAGTGGGACGTGCTGCCCAGCCCGTGAAGGCCTGGCGTGGCCATGGGGCCCGGGCCCGGAGGCTGAGCTGACTTGGGGTTGTGCTGGTCAAGAGCAGCCTTGGCCTCTCAGCGGTATCTGAGAAATGTGATTTGGACTCTCACTGAGTATCAAGACCACGGGTAAATAGAAGTCCAGATGCCTCTTTTTTCCTGGACATAAAATGTGGGTGTGACAGCCTTTGCAGTATCCGGATTCGATTTCACTGCCATGTCCAAATATTTGGGTGATTTAGTAACTCACAAGTATGTTTAAGAGAAGAATGATAATTACAGCCTCTTCTCTACTTTTCAGCATAAAATCATTCCATTAGTGGCTACTCCTTCTCTGTTTTCTTAGATGGGTTCTGTCTCTGGGTTCTGGTATTTTGTGTATTGTCTTTAGTTATTTAGTCATGGAGGAAAGGAGGAGGGGAAAAGACGCAATCAACTAATCTTGGTCCATGAAGGTTGAGAGGAGATTGATGTCAAGTGTTAGGGTTTATGTCAATGGAGTAGGATTTCGGGGTGCCTTTAGCCAAGCAGTGCATCCTTAGGGAGAGCTCTGGGCACAGATTAGCCAGGCACAGAAGGGTTTCTCCCCGGAGGTGACGTTGGTAAGGGGTGCGCAGAGGAGACAGAGGCGCCCTCAGGGTCACCCTGTCAAGGCCGTCTCTGTTTCTGGTGACAGTAGAGATGTTTCCTTGGGGCAGTAGAGATGTGCTCGCTTCTGGGTTTCCTGCAGCCAGAGCTTCTCAGAGGGGGAGGAAATGGAGGTAATAATATAAATGGGAGAAACGGCTCCTCTGCCTTCTAAGGAGCCATAAGTGGTGACTTTTCCAGGACACAGATATTCCTGGCAGACACAATAGCATGATGACAATAGCATTCCAAGTCACATATGGGAATGGAATTTGTTTTTTATGTGTCTGTTGGAGGCCCTGAGGGGTTACGAGGTGGGCGGGGGCCTGGGGGAGAGGCCCTTTGCTGGCAGTTACATATCTCTGAGCATCTCCTCATGGAACTTGGCAATGAGGCTGACAGCTGAAGAATAATCTTCATAAAAGTGATAACCCAGTGACTTCAACTGCTAAGAATAAATCTACACTCACAACTGCCCATAGACAGTTTTACATAAATCAGTGTCTTGACAATTTGATCCATGTTCCACAAATATAATCAGAATCCTAGAGATTCTCACCCAGGCCCACCTTCTTACTTTCATTTCTTTTAAACAAAGAAGGAAGATACCAGAAAGTGTTTAGGTCCAGATGAGGAAGGATCATGCTAAAGCCTCATCGAGACCAGGCCATTTGACCTTGGAGGCGCCTGTTCCTGCCAAGCACTTTCTCTGCAGTGCTGGAACATCGCCACCAGGGGGCAGCAGCTATCAGCACCCCCTTCTTAAGAGTCTGAATGCTGACATGGGTGCTTATTCTGAGATCCAGAATATACCCAGGAATTTGCCAAATCACTCTTATAAAATTAAATGCATATATTTAAAAAAATCTAAAAATTAAAGAGTAGATAATCTAATGGAGTAATATTTTGAAAGATACAAACTCCTAACCCTGTTAATCCTCTATATTGCTCTGTCTGCAACACAGTGATTATCTAGTATAACTGACTCTCAGACTGGTCTAACATTGGATTTCAGAGCAGAATTCCATGGTCCTGGTCTATAAATCTGGAACTTGCATCTACCAGTGACTTCTGCCCCCAACTCAGTTATAGGAGATTTATTGTGAATAAAGACTAATCTTAATCATATCTCTAATGTAACAGGTCACCTGAGATACCCAGCTGACTCTTCTGTGACTTTTGTTTGTTCGTCCTGTCACGGAGTTGAGAGAAGGAATAGAAGGGACTGGTTATTTAGCGATTTCTCTATGCCACGCTCCTGCTTATTCTCTGAAATAGGAGAGAAGTGATTTTCCACTTCATTCTTAAATCAAAGGGAAGTCTCTCTCATAGATGTTTTCCTAAGAGTTGCTGGTGGGGGTGTCCATGCAGGGTGTCTTTGCATGCTCTAAACAGGACCCCAAATTCTAAGTGTACATGGGAGAGTATATTTCCTGGGAAAGGGGGTGGGGAGCTTCCCTGAATGTCTCCAACCTCCCTCCCTCCCTCCAGAGGTTCTGCAAGCGGGGCTGCTGCGTGTGTGTGAAGGATCTTCACCAGTTCTCCAGCTGCTGGGAAGACAGCTCACTGCAAACTTTATAAACTCACAGACTCTTCCCAAAATCATTTCTGAAGTTCAGTTGAAACTCTTCCCAGAGGTCATTTTGAACACTACGAATTTTTTAAACAGTCATGCTAGTTAAATAATACCACACAAGCTAGATGATTCCCTGAATGTAAATTTACAATAGAACATTTATGATATTAATAATGTCCACCTGAGACTTACACCCTGTTAAAATGCAATTCATTAAAAATTAAATAGCTAAAACTAAAAATTAAAACATTTAATTTATAAGTTTCGATTTCAAAAGTCATCTGTGCTCATTATAGGTAATTTGTAAACTCTAGAAAAACATGAAGGTAAAGAAATTAACTTGGGATTGCATCACCCAGAAATAACCTCTGAGAAAATTTTTTCACAGTGATTTCAGACTGACTCATACATTTACATGTATGTTGGGGATGGCAACAGAAAGCACAGCTAAATAGACCATAAACTTGCTCTACTTTAAAAAACTTTTATGATGTTATTTTAGTAGCTAAACAATGTTAGTAGGTATATAACAATATCCATTTAACCAATTACCGATTTCTGGTTTTGCCTGTTGAATAGACACAAGAATAGCTTTGTAAGAAACTATTGTTTCTTAATCTACACTGTACTAAACATAATGATCTCTCCACCTATATTTGTGTATATGTTTGTGTGTGTGTGTGTGTATGGGAATATTAGCCAACCTAAAGAAACCAAAAAGGAAACCCTCCCTTTGGCACCAGCATGGATGGGCTAGAAGACGACATGCTAAGTGGAATAAGCCAGAGAAAGACAAATACTGTGTGTGGAACTAAAAAAAGCTGAACTCATAGAAGCAGAGAGTAGAGTGCTGGTTACTTACCAGGGACTGAAGAGAAGAAAAGTGGGAAAACATTGGTCTAGGAGTTTCAGTTCTATAAGGAATATTCTAGAATCTGGTGTGCAGCATGTGACTAAGGATGACACCTGTCCCTGTGTACAGGAAATTTGCTAAGAGAGTAGATGCTAAATGTTCTCAACACACACACACGCACACACACACACACACACGTGTTCACTGGCTCTACTGTAGTGATTATTTCCCAGTGTAAATGTACAGAAAGCCATCAGGTCGGACACCTTGAATATTTACAAGAGGGAAAAGGACCCACTTTATCAGCAGCTGTCTCCTCAGAGGCCTTCTGTTTTCAGGCGTGGCCCTGCTCACGTACCTGCACCTCCCCTCTCCAAGCGCTGTCCCTTCGGGTGTGAACACTCTGCTGCCACCACCGGACTCTGCTCCCCACGGGTCCCTGGAAAGAGCAGCCCCAAGAGCAGGACCTGGCTCTCCTGTGGGGAAACCCTCCCTGACCCCTCACAACCCCCCAGCAGTGGATTTAAAAATACTTGGGGGTCACATGTGTCTTTGAAAGGTTTATGAAAAATAGACATTTGGAAGACAGTGCAGGTTTCTGGGAACTCCCTTCTGGACCCCGGGTTAAGCTGACCTGGCCTGCAGGCTCGGGCCTCGAGGGAAGGGCGAGGCCATCCGGTCTGGCCTGAGCCTGCCCGCAGCCTCGGGGGTCACGCGCCAGCTCCCAGGCCGGCCGGAAGCGTCGCGAGCCCCGACACGGTCGTGCTCCTGTGGCCGCGCGGACACCCCCACTCTGTCCGCGGCGTGTCCGCCTCGTGTCCAGCTCCGGCCCCTCCGGAAGGCCTCCCGGGCGCCCTCCCCATCCTCAGCGCGCCGTGCCGCCTCTGAGTCCCCGGGCTGCGCAGGCCCGTGTCTTCTCCGCCCTTAGGAAGGAGCTGCTGGCTTCGGGCCGGGTCCGCGGGCTGCGCGCAGTGGGGCCGCACCAAGGCCCGGCCCTCGGCGCTGGTGGCTTGGCCAGCACCTGCTGCACCAACCCACACGTCCCGGGCCCCGAGGGCGCCGTCCCCGCTGGGCAGGGGCCTAGGAGCTACGGGAAGCCAGGCGCACTTCTGGAATCCTGCTTCCAAACGGCTCCCGCAGCGGGACTCTCCCGTTCCCTGAGCCACATGTAGTTGCCACTGGTTTTGTTCCGGCTCCGCGCTGCTGACTGCGTGGGTCACGGCTTCCCGTCCGGCAGGGTGAGAAGGGGCTGGGAGAGACTAAGGAATCGCTCAAGTTTGCTTGGTTGGTTGGGAAGATCTTCGCGCTCTGCTGGGGACGGTGCCCCAGGGGAGGATGCGGGTCCTCGGCAGCCTCCCAGCCCCGCCGAGTCAGACACACCTGCCCGGGGCCTTTGCACTCGCGGTCCTCTCTGCACAGAGCGCTCCTCCCCTGGGATTTGCACGGGCCACGTCCTCCTTAGCCCTACGGTCCTCTCTTGCCCAGGAAGGCCTTTCCAGATCACTGCTAATTGTGTCCCACCCCCGCATTCTCCTTGCCCTTCTCTGCACCCCCAAACAGCATATACCATCCCCATACCTGCACCCCACCCTCCTCAGCATCAGAACCGCACTCTCTGAATTCAGGAACTGGTTCAGATTTGGATAGTGAGGGGTGTATTTACTGGCTTATTTTGTCATCTGTCCCCCGCCATCTCCGCAGGAGCCAGTGCCGCCCCAGTGCCCGGGACGCGTCCTGTAGCCCACCTTGCGCGGAGCGAACCCCCCCACATCCACAGGGCAGGTGCCCTGGGCGGGGCTTCGAGTGAGAGTTCCACAACAGGGTAAGCGAGAAGGTTCTAGAGGCTGAGGGGGACAGGCCTGAAACCCCTCAGGACAGTGGGGCGTCCGGGTGGGCTGTGCCTTTAGTGGCATGCCTTCTGGGGGGACCGCCGCTCAGCTAGCCCAGGAAGGGAGCTGCAGGCGCCAGCGGCCACAAGAGCAGCTGCCGAGTGGGTGCCGGGGGCCGCTCCTCATTGGCTCCCAGCTCCACGCGGTGACTCTGTTGAAGTCCTGGGTGTGTCTGAGACGTTGCTTCCCTGCTTCCGGGGCTGAAAGGACAGCGAGACAAATTGGGGACGTTGTTTGAAGCTTCTGATGATCCCAGGGCAGTTTCCCAAGCCCACCCCAGACACCCCCGGCACGTGGCCCAGAAAAGCAATGCTCTCTGATCTATTGTAGTTGCTGGTTCTGGGGTCCCAGCCTGCTCCCGGGCTGGGGGCGCTCACAGTGCAGTGGTTGAGACGGGAGTGCTGGGATTGCAATTCCTGGGCTCACATCTCGACTCCCACACTTACTGCGAACTTGGTCACGGGGGTGCTCAGTGCCTCCTTGTCCCTTGTGTGCGATGGCAGGTTGAGAGCTGCTTGGTTGGGTCCCTGAAGCAGAGCCTCGTCCGTGTGAGCGCTTACTCTGCCTTGCTTAGGCGTCCCCCATGCGCAGCAGCGTCGGAAGACCCACGAGAGGCCCGCAGGAGTCTGCTGCGGAGTTGGGGGGCTGGGAGGGAGAAGCTGCTGTCAGGTCAGCTCTTGACGGCAGTGGCCTGGGGCAGAGCACCAGCCCCTTCTGCCCCCTCTGAGGCTCCAGACGGGAGCCTCATGGCAGCACTGGTCTGGGAAGTAAACCCAAAGGGTTTCTGGCGATTAAAACAAGGAAGCAGATGGGCTGAGTTTGTAAATATAACTGCAAACACACACTTGGTAACTAAGCAATTTGGCAGAGATCCCCAGCTGGAGACAGAATCTCCCCTTGAAAACTAGGACAATAGCGATGATTTCACACAGGACGTTGGACCATGTGCCCAACAGCAGCCATCTTTCCTCGGAGGGCCTGCATGTCCCTGCAAGCCAATCAGGCACCCACACAGGCTCCCTGGTCTTCATGGGCACGTGGACGGTCACTGCAGACCTGGGCATTTTCCCTTCATCCTTTTGTGGAGCTGCTGTGTTTGCCCATCAGCTCCTCTCAAGGATGTAGTCCCTGTGTTTTCTGCATGCCCAGCTGAGGTTTTTCTCAATTAAATTGTAACCCAGGCATTTAAGCAAATTTCCCTGCACCCTTCTTTAGTCTTCCCAGCATCGGAGGTTACAGGTGTGTGAAATACCATAATGTTTGGGAAAATAACTCCTCCCTGCTTTGGCAGATAGGAGAGCAAGATGTCTGCATCAATTTGAATTCTGAAACAGCTGTGCAAAATTGAGTGGGTAAAGCCAGTCTTTTCACCTCCCCTGGTGACCAAGGATCTGGGTAAAGATTTCACAGTGGGCGCCCAGGCTTTGCATCTCTGCAGGCTATGCTTTGGAAAGGAAGGAATTAGAGTCTGCTTGGCCCTCCTCCAGCATCAGCCCATCTTTAGGTGGGAACAACTTAGAACGGGATGACTCTCCCATCATGAATGATTACACTGTTAACATCAACGATTCACTGTTCTTACCTATGTAAACTAAATTCAAACTTTTATTGGGACAACGCTCTCATAACAAAATCTGTTGGAGTGTTTCCCAGGTTCCAATTCTCACTTTGATTAGCTCATAAATTCTTTGTCTAGCCTTTATTCTTATTGAGCCTTATTGAGCCTTTATTCCAGTTAACATGGGTCAGGGGAGGAGTGGAAGGAGGTGGAAATGATAGCCCGGGAGAGTCTTACCATCCCTCTGTGCCAGAAAAGTAATGCTTAATTTGCTGACTCCCAGACCATAGGCAGGTGCCCCATCCGCCTCCCCCACCGTCCTCACCGGCCAGGGAGGGGAAGCAGCTCTTCTCATTCCAGTCTCTGAAAGGAAGCAGCCTGCTCACGGAGGAGGGATAGTCCCAGCTCATCACGCTGCCTGCTTCTCCTGAGGGAGTTCACTTGTTTTTGCTATTTCCGCTTCAAACAATCACTATGTTCTTCTTTGCTTGTCATCACTGATCATGAATTGACTTCACAGAACTTGAATTACTCACTCTGGGCTGGTTGGGATACCCAAGTTCAAAAACAATCATAGTCCTTTTTGTTTTTTTTAGGATGACGAATAGCCTATTAGTTTGTCAATGGCTAGTTGATGTTTCTTTTTTAGTAAGCTGGGTTTGAGGTCATAATGGGCAGGGTGATGCTAGAACATTCATCTTCTGTTCAATTGCCACGATGACAGAAGGGGACCAATTCCCAGAACAGGTCTGTTTTTACAAACTGAAGGTTTGGGGCCAGGTTCTTTCAGAAAAAGCTTCCAGTTCTAAGAATTGAAGAGTCTAATGATCAGGAGTCATATTTTGTGTAAATGGAGTTGAGTCCTCTTGGGGTTGTCAAGATGCCCATCTTTGTTTTTATAGTGAATTGTGAACCCCAGAGCTCAGGGCTGAGCAAGGTGCTGGGTCAAGCGAGGTACTCTTTCTTGGTACAGATGAAACACAAATCTCTGCTTCTGAATCTTAAGAATTCCTGATGTGCCCCAATGCGTGTCTGCATGCATGCACACACATACACACACATGCACACACACAACCAGAACCAGTTTACCCCACAGGTCACAGGGAAAATGGCTGTTTTGGAACACACACGAGCACTGGTGTGTGTGTGGGTGCTTGTTCACTGCGGGGGAGGCTTGGCCGTCAGGATGGTGTGAGTTCTGACCTGCATGCATTCTGAAGAGCACCGCAGAGCTCTCCTTTGTGCCCCATCAGAAATAGGAACGTAACCCTGGCAGCCCAGCCCTTGGACTTAGCATGTCCACCCTGCAAAGGGCTGGCTTGTCCGGACAGTCCCTGCTCGTGGAGGGAATTGGACATGGCCTTGGGTTGGGATTTGACAGGCGTAGAGGCAGGAAGGCACTGGGAGCACAGGTTTGCTATGGAGCTGTGCAGATGGGTCAAAAGGGAAGGAGTCCTGGAGCCCTCGGTGACTTTTTAGGCTTTTAATGATCTCTGTGGAGAGGCAACCAGGGACAGGGCAGGCAGTGGGGCCGGGAGGCTGGGAGGCTGGGAGCCCTCGGCGAATCTTCACTTTTTCTGGGCTCTCTGGTGGCGTCTTGTGGCCTCTCTGCTGCACCCCCAATAGTCCTCTGCTCCATGCTCTGTTCTCTCCTTCCGCTGCTGCTTATAAGCCCAGTCTCTGGCCCACGTGCGCCCCCTCACGCAGGCCCACACCCCCCTCCAGGTGCCGCCATCAGGCATGTGCGTAGGCCTGCAGAGGCCCATCATTGAGGGGAGGGCAGAGAAACCTGACGACTCTTGTTTACCCTACAACAGGTAATGTAAACTTCCTTCTGCACATACACTCTCCTGAACATTGCTCAGCCAAGTCGCAGGAAAAGCCACCAGGGAGGAGCAGAAGGGACAATCACCAGATTCACACAGGGACAGGACTAAATCTGCATTCCCCCCGGCAGAGAGGAAAAGCCTTGCGACGCGTGGCTCACTGGGCAGAGTATGGAGAAACGTTTTGACTCAGCACTGGGGGGACATTAGCCTGCTTTGGTTTCCCTGAACAAGCTTACAAGCAAGATTCCAAATGGCTTTTTCCTCTCTCAACAAATGTTCTTGCAGGTGTTATGGAAAGTCTGGAATTAGAGAGGCCATAGACTACCAGGGATGAAGGGAAACGCAAAGCAGAAAAACACGCCAGTCTTTTGCAATCGCTTCTCATTAGCAACGAAGTTCCATCAAGCTGCAGCGAATGATGTATGCGGAGTACAGGGAAGAAGGCAAAGGAGAACTGAGACTCCGAACACAAAGGTATTGTGGACTAGAGTTTGAATTTGTTCTGAAATTGCTATGAGGGACCTGTGGGGATTGTCAGGTACCCTGGTCACACCTGCATTTGATATTCCGTTTGTGACTTCAGTCTTCTTTCCTTTGCTTTTCATTGAAAGATTCTATTTACATTTCCTCAAGTTCACTGTTTCTTTTCTCAGCAGGATCTGGTCTGTTCATAAGCCCGTCAGAGGCATTCTTCATTTCTGTTGAAATATTTATTATTTCTAGCCTTTCTTTTAGGTTCTTTTTTAGAATTTCCATCTTGCTGCTTATTTTACCCATCTTCTCTTGCATGCTACTGTTTTGTTCCCATTAGATTCCTTGGCATATTAATCATAGTTACTTTAACTTTCCAGGCTGATAATTCCAGCATCCCTTACATTTCTGAATCTGGTTCTGATGCTTGCTGTCTCGTCAAACTGTCTTTTTGTCTTCTAGTATGCCTTGTCATTTTTATTGAAACCCAGATATCATGGATGTGGTTCCCACAAAGGTTTCTGATTGTGGGTTTCTACCCTGGTACGTTGTGATTTTCCGTATCTGCTTCTCTCTCCAATTTGGGGGGCAGTGGTTTGCCCTGCTACCTCAGTTCTCAGAAGAGTTGCTGAATTCAGTTTGTTCAGCTTTTTAATTCCTTGCTAGGACAGAGTGATGACTTCCAGGCTTCTTACTTGCCAGACCTAACTGTATTTGAGTAGCATGCTCTGGAAGTGAATGAGGAGGGTGGGGAGTGAGGGAGAGTTGGGGGAGGGAGACCAGTCACGGGGTTTTATAGCTGTCCTGGTGAGGAAAAAGAAAACATCCCTGAAGAAGGGAGGTAGGTGTCAGGCAGAGAGAAGACGGAGTTTGGTTCAAGGTGGTAGGATCCTGAGGTTACTGACAAGTAGGAGGCTGAGGTTGAACCCAGTTTCTAGCCAGGGTGAGTGAGTGGATGACACTATTGATGACTCAGTGGGAAATAGGAGAAATTAGAGCAGGTTTCCTGGGGTTCGTAGAGGACAGGAAGTTTAATTTTGGTACTAACACTGGGTGGATTGGCTCTGCACAGGGCTACTTCTTATTTTTTATTTTATTTTATAGTTTTTAAAGATTTATTTACTTATGCATACAAGCTGGGGTGTAGGCCAGAGGTGTGGGGTGGTGAGAGGATTCACCAGAGACAGAGTGGGGAGCAGGGGGACTGACAAAAGTGCACTGCTGAGGGGGCAGCGGGGAGACAGGAGGGGTCTGCTGCGCCATGTGGGAATCTCCCTGGCTGGGGATCGAACTCGTGCTGCAGTAGCTGCGGATAGCTTCATGGTGCTGTGCTTAACCCATTGCACCACCAGGAGGCCCTACTTCTTTTTATTTTACTTTTTTTTTCTTAATAAAACATCTCTGTTCACTCACAACCCAACATGGATGTTCCTGGATGGGTAGCTCCGCTGGTCCCTCTTTTTTCCATCAGTGACGCGAGTCCAAACTCCCTCCATCTTGGGATGCGGTGGTTTCCTGCAACAAGTCTCCATGGCGGGAATCAGTGGATTAGGATGATTGGGAGAGTTTGGCTTCTCATGGCTGGATTTGGGGTGCGTGCCCCGGGCTGGCCTGTCTCCCCAGGGAGGCACTGTGTCTCTCTGTGCAGCAAGTTAGGGGCTCCTTTGCTGGTTAGTTCCATTCCTGGCAATGGTAGGGGGGACCCCGGCAGGCTTCTCTGCTGTAAATATAGTTAATATTACTGATCGCTGATTACATTTTGCAAATGATTACTGATTTGTAATCAATCAGTGTCTTGTGGAGAGATTCAGCTTATACTAGCTCCTGTCATCACCACGGCGACCTGCCGACTTTGGCATTCATCGGTGGAGATGTGCTCCTTCTCAATAGGCTTGTAGGGGATGCCGGTACCCCTGGTCTGGCCTGGACACCAGCATTTGGGAGCTCTCACTCACTTGTCAGTGAGCTCTGTGAAGGGAGAGCTTTGTCAGCCCTTCCCTTTGGCAAGCCCAGCATTTGACCTAGTGTGTGATTCTCAGCGGGTGCCCTAGGCATGGGGGAGAAAGATAACCAGCATTGATGGGGTCTTCCATCTTGGGGTTATGTGTCCTCATCAGTAAAAGGAGGGCGCGAACCTTTCAGAAGTCGGATGTTTTATGATTGTAACTTCCTGCTCCCCCAGGGGAGAGCAATTCCCTGACACTTGCTTTCTCCAGCATGGCAGTCTGCGGTTGTGTGTGTCATGGGAACAAAAAAGCCCCTGACGTGGCCTCTGGCCCAGTGCATGGCAGAGGGCCTGCGGGCTGTAGCTAGTGCATCGCTTGGGTTCACTCGCAAGCAGGGCGCCAGGCATGGGGGCAGCTGTGGGGAAGACAGAGCTGGCTTAGCCTCCTGCCCACGGAGCGGCACCTCGGGGACCCAAAGTGGCCCTTTTCCTCTGTCCTGGTTGAGCAGTCAGTGGTGACAAGAGCAGACTCCAGAAACAGCCCATCTCAGCCCGCAGCGAACACCCCCCAGGGAGTCAGGCGGAGTCCCCGGCCGGGAGAAACCTGTGTGGCTCGGAGTTGCTTGTGCAGTTTGTCCCTAGGTTACTCATCGCACCTTTTCATGCATTTTTTGTTGTAGAAAACTCATTTTGCATCGTTTTCTCAAGGAAGGCGTCTCATTGGAGTCCAGTGTCTTTCTCACACCAGCCTGTGGGTAAGAGCTGAGATGGACTCTTGATCCTTTCGGATGCGTCGTCAGGTCAGTTACATACAGATGAACGTTCCAGAATGAAATCGGGGAGGTCGTGACAGTGAGTTACCACAGTGCTGATGGGCACATTCAGGTTTAGCTGAGTAAGCTCAGATTCAAGAAACAGAACTCCTTCAAACAAGGAACTAGCTGGGAAGTGCGATTCTCTTACCACACAAGGCCAGCCCTGCCTCGATTAAGGATTCTGTGCCAGAAGAAACAGGCAGGCTTTGAGGATTTACAAACAGGAGGCCCCAGGAGAATTCTCTATTGCAAACAAATTAGCCTGGACTCAGTCTGACGAGACCCAGAACGAGCTTTTGCAGGCCGGTGGCTGGTGTCTCCTGAGTGTCCCAGAGGCGCTTGGCCTTCTCCACCTTCTACCGAACTGGGCCATGAGCTCAGTTTGGAGCCCCAGATACTCTGCCTGCAGCTTTCTCCTTGGTTCTCACCGGGTCTTTCGAGGGCTGTGGCCTCTGCCTTTAAGTACACGCTAACCCAGCTGGGCGTGAGCGCGCAGCGCTGTCTCCAGGCCGACACGCTGATGGACAGGTGGACACTGCTCCTGAAGCCCCGGGCCCCTGGCCGTCCCCCGACGCCCCACACTTATGGGTCTCACCCCTTGACTCCGGGAGCCCCACCAAGCGGACGGCTGCTGCTTGCTTGTCTTGGGGGGCTTGGCTTCTTTCTGCCTTCTGCTCTTTCTTTGCCATTTTTTGGGCTGATTCAATGAGACTCATTCCTCCAGGGTGTTTCTGCTGCCACCTTCTCTTTGAAAGCTTCCTCCAAAGCGGCAGGCGGAAGTAAGCTTCCCGATGCTCTGCCCCGTCAGGCCAGCTCTGAGTGTGGATGTCGGGGTGCTGAGGCGGTCTGGACGGGGCTGGCGGGGCTCCCTGAGCCCCCATGCTGCATTGCCCGGCGCCGGGAGAACGGCTCTCCTCCCCGCGTCTTGCCTCTCCGGTCAGCCCTGGCCCTGAGGCTCTGCTGGCCGGTGGCCCTGTAGGCTTGGGTTGGCCCCTGGCCTGAGCCTCGCTGGGAAGTTGCTTCTCAAGGGCAACGTCCCAACCTGTGTGACTTGCCCGTCCCCGTCCAACCTGACAGGAGCCGCGGCCCCCCAGCGCCCCGGCCTCCTGGCTCCTTGGCCATCACCTCCAGTCACGCTTGGTCCTCAGCCTGCAGCCGGCCCCAGCTCCGCGGCCCAGAAGCCTCTGGGGCCTGTCTTGCGCAGGCAGTGGGCACAGTAGTCAGGACAGGGTGGGGAGGGCTGCGGGGCGGGCGGTGTCTGTCACCGTCCCTGGGACTGACCCGCCACAGCGCCGGGGAGACGCAGCATTCCCAGCAGTCACCTGAGGGGCTTCTGGAAAAGGCGTGAGCCTCCTCGTCCCAGACTGCCCCCAGTCCCAACTGGGGACTGGGATTCAGGAGGGGGGCCGTGGGCTGTTGGGTGTCTCTCTGTGTGAAACGTTTCGGGGGCCACTCCCGGGTGGGGCTCACACCGAGACACGTCAGCCCAGACGCCAACAGTCCGGGATGGGGTGCGCGTCCTCCACCCCAGGGAGCATCTCCCCACCAGGCTGGCAGGTCAGGCCGTCCCGGAGGGGCCCACGGCGTGGGGAGGAGCCTTGTACTCGCCTGGAACCCACGTGAAGTCTTTTCCCTTTCCCCGCTGCGGGGCTTGGGGACGAGGGCATGGCCAGGGAGCGCTGTGGGCGCTGTGGGCACTCTGGCAGTCGCCCGGGCAGAGCAGGGGGTCACGCTGTTACTTCCAGAGCTTGTTTTCCTAAAGGGAAAACAACGAGCCTGGTGTCTCCCGAAAGTCTTCAGGGCCTGGGTTCCCACGGCAAACGCTGGCTCCAGCCTCTGCTTCAGCGGGTGGGGTCCAGGCAGGCCCAAGGCGAGGGTTCTGGGCTGCAGCCTCTCCCAGGGCACTTCCCAGGGCAGGCCTGGCGGTGCAGCGATCCAGGCCTGCACGCCGCGGGGCTCTGAAACGCCGGGCTCTTTGCGGCCGGCAAACGCGTCGGTGGCCGCTGCGCGCGTGTCTGGGCACTGGGCACGCTCTTGTGCCGTCTCATGCTGTGTCAAGACTTTGAAACAGCTTTTCTAGCTTTACAGGTTTTTTTGCTGCTGCTTCGGGCCGTTCCTGAGCGTCCTGTTACAGCCTTCCGGCATGTCTGGGTTGCTTCGGCAGCTCTTCCAGGTCTCGCAGTTGCTTTTTGCGTCAGATGCTCACGTTAGATGCGCGTATGCTGGTCTCTGCCAAGAGCAGTCCTGGCCGCTCAAGCTCTGGGCTAGCCCACGCCCGAGGGTGGGGGCTCTCGTGCCCTTCTCTTCTAGCACGATGCCCCTCGCTTTGGTGGGGCTCATCTGTTCATTCTTTAGAAAGCTGCCTGGAGTTAAGTGGGCACGGGGGCACGTTCCGGTTGTCTGAGCTTATCCTCATCTTGTGCTGACGCGTGAAATGCTTCCAAATGCCACGGCACGAAGCGCTGACCGGGGCGAGCCGTGGACTGTCGGCAGGCTCCACGCTCTTGTCCGCCCTCCTTGCATGTTCAACCCGGTGGCAGCTCTGTGGCAAAGAGTTGACACGTTTTATTGAATGGCTGTGACCCACATGTAAGAATAAATAAAATGTGAAACCCCAAAGGTCCAACAAGGCAAATATTTAGCAAGCAGATGGGTTTTAACCGCAGACTTAGGAAAGACCAGAAGCGACCACAGAAGAAATGTGGGAAATAGGGGATGCGCTTCCAGAGAGCTCTCAGCATGGAGGGTAGAGTTTCCTCTGTCTAAACTCAGGAAGGTCCATAGCCCCAGCCACACTCTGGAGACCTTGCAAGCGTCTGGCGTTTTGCTCAGGCCGTTTGCTTTGGAGAGGTTCCTCCTGCAGCAACCCTTGCAGGTGATGAAATCATGCAATGGGAAGAACAAGAGGAAAAGAACGTCTGTGAAATCTGTGTTACGGAGGCCGAGCTATTTCTGTGCATTGAAACCTTGTGTGTGAGAATTGCACATGAGGAAACGGAACTTTCTGCAGTTAGGAAGGGAGCTCTGAGTTCCCCTGGGCTACAGGGACCTGCTGGGCCACAGGACAGAGCAGAACAAGATGTGGAGCTTGGTAGGAGCGAGTTCCCGGCCGTGAGCAAGACCAGGTCAGGGGACACAGCCTGCCAGTCACTCTGTGGACACACGTCCATGCTTTGTGAAGTTCTGGGTGGAGAACGATGTTTCAGTCTTTCTTTCATCCCTTTATGTGTGTCCACTAACATTAATGAGAGACTGATATATATCTAGCTCATTTGCTAGTGAGCCAGCAGTGGTTTCTCTTTTACAAAGTAAATGTGTTAATTCTCAGTTTCCCTGTTTTCTTGGGAGCGTCTGCAGAAGCTTGTTCCGCAGAGGTGATGTGACCTGTCACTGACACAGATTTGGAAATCAGCCAAGTTTAATGTTGGTTTAAAGGTAGCAACAAGACAAGGCTTAGAAGGGCATTGAGAACACTGACATTAAAGACACTCATGCACAGGTGCGTGTCTAGTAGCCTGTCTGTTAGATGTGATGCTGTTAGTGGTAACTTATTTTAAAAAGAACAGGAGTGGAGATTCGTGCTTACTGAGCTTGTGAATTGAGAGTGAAGTCTCAGAATTTTTTGTTGTTGCCTTTGGTTTTTGCCTTACTTCCTTTTTGGGGATGATTTTTGATTTACAGAAACGTTGCAAGAATAGTACAAAGAGTTTCCACATATGCTTCAACCAGATTCCCAGTTAACACATGACCACATTTACTTTATTGCTCTCCTTCCCCCCCATCTTTCTCTGTCTTTATCTCTCTATCTCTCTCTCCCATCTCTCTATCTCTGTCTCTACCTCTTGCTCTATCTCTTTCTTTCTCTCTCTCCCCTCAGTCTATACACATGTGCATTTCCAAAGCAAGCAGTTAGTCTTACTTACATTGTTTATTGACTGGGGGGGAGGGCATCAGGTGGTGTGGAGGGCACTGGGGAGGGGAGCAGGCTCATGAAAATTATGAGGGTGGGGCGAATGTTTGAAATTGACTGCCCTGCTTCATTATTTACAAATATGTGTCCCTACTGAAGGAAGTCACCTGACTTGTTTGGCCCAGACCTTGAAATTTCTCAACTATAGCATCTTTGTTTTCATTGGCACGAAATACTGTGGTATCTTGAGGGACTGAAGGCTATTGGTTCTTTTGGGGCTTTCCAAAAAAGGGAGGCATATAGGGAGTTTGTTTTGGTTTTACATTAATAAGCTCAATCTCATGGATTTTGCATCCTTTTGGACTTTTCTGAGGGTGCGTTTACAGATGCTCCTCTGGGAGGCAGGGCCAGTGTGAGGAGGTGAGGATGGAAGAGCTTATGAGACCAAGCCTCCTCCTTTACAACAGGGCCAGGCCTGCTCACAGGATCCTACAAATAAAGACAAGGGCTTTCTGGACATATTTCTGTATTGAGAGCAAAGTTAATTACTTTCAACCTGGCACTTTAAGCCTAAACAAAGAATACATGGGCAGCATGACTATTATGATTTTTGAACATGAAAAGCTTATCTTTCTCAGTCATATTTATTCTTCTGTGTGCTTTGGAGGCTCTCCCAGTCAATGTCAGCATGATGAATCACTTATTTAGCACTGTTTCTCCAAGTCTATCTTGGTTTAATGCAATTGGACCTTATTTTTAGAAAAAAGAAATTGAATTATTTGAATTCATACAGGGAAAGCACCACTTTTGATTTTTAGGATGGAAAACATGAGAATGAATTTGAAAGCCGTTTATAGGATGCGTTGGTTTTTTGAGGATGCAGTGAATAGAGGAGCACTGGGGAGGAAGAAGGGAGTAACAGGAGGTGGGGGGTGAGGCATATCATGGGTGAGGGACAGAGGTACAGAGGTAGAGGTTTGGGGGGGGACAAGTGGACTGGCAGAGGTGAATGTTTCTCCTTTATTTGGCTTTTTTTTTTTTTTACCTGACATTGAACCAATGATTGTATTCAGCTCACTGATTACCTCAATCTCACAACACAGCACCATTAGCTAACACTTCCTGGCAATGGTGTAGAAATGAATACTATTGTTTGAAAGTGTCAGAGAAGGCATTCTTTCTCTGTCAGTGGTGGAGTAATTCAGACCAATCATCTCACTGAAAATAACAACCAAAATGTTGTTAAAAGGGCTCCATGAAAGCATTAAAGAGCTAAGAGAGAACAAGAATTACTGGATCAAGATCCATGAGACGGTGAAAATCCAGAGAAGTGAGGTTAACATTTGGGACTGCTTTTGACCAAGAAGAAATTGAAAATCTGAAATACATGACTAAGTAAGTAAGCAACATGTTTCTAGTCCTGTGAGATGAAGGGACATGAAGTTAGTAGAGCCTGGAATCCACCAAAAAGACCTTTCCAACCCTTTGGGCTCAGATTCAAGAGTTGCATCCCAGAGAGAAGAGTGAAGTGGAAGTAAAACAGCTCTTCCATGAACTATGGCTCAGTTCTGGGTCATCTGGGTGACCAAGGAAATCTTAAGTTCTGTCATTAGAATAAATGATACTAAATTTATAGTGCCCCAAGACTTGGCAGAATCAAGGGAAAATTAAATCTCAGAAAAAGTAACTTCATCTTGGTGTCAAAGTATTTCTACAAATATTGAAAAAAATACAATGTCAAGCAAGCAGTAAAACACACATTCACACACAGCTAAGTACACAAAAGTACATGTACTCACCTGAAAAAGAACCAGTGAAAACAAGAAATAATATACACCTCCATAAGAATATCAGATATAGGAATTATCAGTGAGAGACTGTATAACAACTCCACTTACTATTTTCAAGAAGACAAAGGGTAAACTTGAATATTTTGGCAGGATACTGGAAACCATAAAAAGTGATGTTGCTGATTTAAATAAGAACAAAGTAAGCTATACAACTTAAAAACCTAACAACTAAATCAAGAGCTCAACATATATATTTAATGGAAAATTAGATACAGTTTAAGAGAACGTAAACTGTAATATTGGCTGGAGGAAAATATACAAAATAAAGCATGTCAAGGTGAAAGGTAATAAAAAATAATAAGACACAGAGAGGGTATAATTTGAAGGTCCAACATATGTTTAATTGGATAATCAGAAGTTAACTTTTAAGAGTCTTGGGCATAAGCAAAATTTGATAAAATAATTGCTGGAAATTTTCCTAAATGAGACTAATCTATAGATTCAAAAATCCCAAGTAATCCTAGCTAGGAAAAATGAAAAGAATATATCATAGTGAAATTGTAGACAATCAAATTCTTAAAACTGCCAGAGAGAAAAATAAAGATGACTTTTAAAAGGTTCAATAGTTAGATTGATAAATGAGTTATTAAAAGAAACAATGAAAATCAGAGGCTAGAGGAATATTTTCAAAATCAATATGCCACCATAGTCAAATCTGGTAAAAACATCTTTCAAGTATGAAAGTGAAATAAAAACAATTTGTTACCAACAAAGGATGGTAAAGGAAATATTAAAGAGAGTGCTTTAGGTTGACAGAAAATAATCTTAGATGGATAATTAGAGATAAAGGAGAAATTAAAATCAAAGGAAATGAAAGGCAATAGGTTTATATAAGTAATATAAATGAATGTTGATTTTATAAAACAATATTAATATCTGTGGGATACATACATATATGTGTGTTATCATCTATTATTTATTTATTTGAAAAGATTTATTTATTTATGCATGCAAGCTGGGGTACAGACCAGAGGTGTGGGGTGGTGAGAGGGTTCACCAGAGATAGAGTGGGGAGCAGAACAGCCATATCGATGGAAACACACTGCTGAGGGGAGCAGCAGGCAAGGCAGGAGAGGTCTGCCGCGCCTGTGGGAATCTCCCTGGCTGGACATCGAACTTGTGTCGCTGCTGCTGACAGCTCCACAGTGCAGCGCTTAACGGCTACACCACCAGGAAGGCCCTCATCTATTATTTATCGATCTTCCATTTAAAGTCACAGGGCAACTTAAAATTTGGGAGGGGGCAGTTTCTTATATGTCTAAGAGGATATAAAAACACCAAATATAATTAGATTTTGGTAAGGCAAGGATTCATGTTATTTCCAAATAAAAAATTTAAAGCATAACAAAAGGAGCAAAACTTTCAAATAAAGAGGAAAATTGGAATGATAAAATGATGGCAAGAGAAGAAGATAAAAGACGTGGAATGAGTGCAAATGGAAATGGAAAATTATATTGTAAGAGTAGATTTAAAGTCAAGTATATCCACAATGGAATACTATTCAGCATGGAAAGAAGATAAACACAGGCAATTTGCAGCGACATGGATGGAATTAGAGGGAATCATACTCAGCGAAACAAACCAAAAAGAGAAAAATATCGAATGGTTTAACTTATAACAGGACTATAGGGAGGCCGGGTGGGAGAGAGACAATCAGTTGGGGGTGGGGGAGGAGGGAGGCAGAGGGAGGGAAGGCAAAGGGCACAAAATGGAATAGAAAAGAACACAAGGGACCATGGAGATGGATCACGGGTGAATTGGTGGTGGGCTACCCAAGGGGAATACAAAATGTAAAAGACATAAATAACAATAAAAATATATATTAAAAAAAAACTATCTTAAAATATAAAACACTATAGAAATATATAAAAAAATAAAGTCAAGTATATCAGTAATTATATTAAATGTAAATTGGTTAAATACTTTAGTTAAAAGTTAAAGATTTCCAGGCTTGGTTCCAAATCAAAGCTAAATTATATGTAATTTTCAAGGCATAAATTAAAAATAAAGATAAAAATATCTGAAAATGAAAAAGTGGGAAAATGACACTATGTAAACAGTAGCCAAAGGAAATCTGGTAAATCTGTATTAACATCATACAATTTTGACCACAAAGCTAAAGAATAAATTGCTGAAGAGTGACTGTGACTTCATATTACTTAAGGATTCAACCCATCAGAAAAACAATAATTTAAAGTGTATATGCATCTAATTTGAATATTTGAAGCAAAAAGTAACTGGAAGAACTGGAAGAAGATATGAATAAATCCACAGATATTTGGATTTTGTAAGAGAACATTCAAATTGATAGAACAAGAAGCAAAAATCTTGTAAAGCTGTAAAAAGTTAAAAAATCTTGATACACCAAGAGACAACCCAAAAACATGCTTAGATTTCAAGCACACACTGAACAGCTAAAAACATTGCGTATATTGGCCACAAAGTGAATATCAACATTTTCAATGGACTAAAACTAGAGTGTGTAATGTGACCACAGTTCAAAATTAAAAAGAGAACAGGAAATTCATCATATCTTCAAAAATTAAGAAAATTATCTAAATACTCCCACTTGTCTTGCCAAATCTCATAAAAATATAATTTTTCCAAACATGGCATGTAGGGGAAGCAATGCTTGAAGGGAAATCTACATTTTGAAATGTTACATTCAGAGAGGCTGTATTAGGTGGGGTATATCTTTTCAGAGAGAAAACTCAATAAAGTAAGTGAAGTTAGAAAAACAAAGTAAGTGCAAAGACAGTAGAAGAAAGGAAATAGAAACAAGGGCAGAAAATAATGAAATAAAATACAAGTACAATGGAGAACTTCAACAAAGCTCAAAGTTGTGCTTTTTGAAAAGATGAAACTGATAAACCCTTGGTATACTAATCAATGAAAATGGAGAGAGGGCACAGATGGAAATACTGGAGATGGAAAAGTGGACATGTAGGATGAGGTCTAAGGGATGAGTGTGATCTGGAGATGGTGAAGGGAAGGGGGGGTCCCAGGCAGCAAGAATAGCTGGTGCCAAGAATAGCAGTTGAGGCCAGGCCCTTTCTACCTGGAATTGCTGTAGTGAGGGGAGGCTGTAGGGGAGCAAGAACTGACGCAGGCAGGCCAGGAGGGGAAGGGTAGGCTGAGGAACTTGAACTTTCTCTTGAGGACCAAAGGGAGTTCTTGTAGGGGGTTTAAGAGAGGGAAGAAGTCCTTTGGGCTGATTTTCCTGGTGGGACAGGGATGCACCTGGAGGCAGGGATAAGGGGAGGCGCTGAGAAGGCAGGCGCAGCCAGCCAGCTGAGAAGATGAGGGTCCCAACAAAGGCAGTTATGCTGGGAATGGAAAAGGAGGGGTAGGGCCAGATACACCCTTAGGGTCAAGGCTTAGGACAAAGGCTATAGCTACAAGAGATGCCACTATTAAAGGGGTGAAGGTCTAATGACAGATTTGCAAATGGGGTGGAGAAGAAGACAAAAGAGAATTTTGAGAGGTGGGCAAGTCATAGTGTTATGTGTTATATATGCATTGTATGTGGCCATCGCTGGTGACTTTAGGAAAACTTTAAGGAAGAGTCTGGTTTCTGTTGATTATAAGTATATGGAACCCAAGCAAGCATCACATCTGGTGTTGGGGCAAAGCCATGGTTGGGAGCTTAGTTAGCTGTGATGGGAATAGGGAGAACACAGCATCAGAAGGGAATGTGGGATCACAATTTTTTTTTTGTGAGGATGGAGATGCAACTTTTCTCCTTTTCACTCCATGCATCCTTTACCTGAAAACTTAAAATAAGTGACTCACGTTAGATGACCAAGATTTTCCAACAATGCCTGCTATTTGCCTTGTTTTCTCCCTCTTATTACAGATTAACAGGGAAATAATTTCGAGCCTGGACTCAATACTGTCCTTTGTTTATGTGTCTGGCTACTTTATTTAGCACATAGGAAGATGAGGAGACAGATGTTTTTAAGAACTGCAAAAGGCAAAGAGAAATCTGAAGGTTCCTCCTAGCTTCTCCTGCCAAGGAAGTCTATGCAATATTTAAATCAGAGAAGTCCAGTTGAGATGTCAGACTGGTATTTCTAAATCCCAGTTCTCTCCCCTCAACCCCACCCCCGTAACATATTGTAATTGAAAGATGCCCAAACAGATGTTTTCTGTTATATGGATTCAGTTCCAAAGGTTTCTTCATGTGCTATTCACAGACAAATAATCCCCAAGGAGGCACAGGCGTCAATAATCTTCATTTTTGTTATTACATATTAAATATTTCAGGCTGCTTATGTTAGGCTGATTTTGTTTTGGAACAGTGTTATTAATATCGATCCTATCACCTTTCTGCACACATCTTCAACATGCATCTTAAAAGTTAATTCTTTTGCTTTATGGTGTGACTGAAAAGTTCTACTCATTTCTTTTTTGGTGGTCAAATCATGTGTTCATTTTCTGTGGTCACTGAGAATTCTTCTTCCTCGGCCACATTTCATGTTGTTGGCCTGCACAGTCCTGCAGGAGAGATGTTCAGATCCCCCAAGTATGCGACCAGGCACACCTATTAACACAACACATCTAATGTTTTCTTCATGGACTGGCCTTTCCAAATGAAGCATTTAGAGTGGAATATTTAGCGGTGGGAACACTGCTTCCACAAAGAGCTGGAAAAAGCCCTGTGTAGATAGACTATCACTATTGCTTTAAATCTTAAATTGCTAAGTTTCAAAGTCATTCTTGAGACAGGGCTTACTGTGAAAAATGGTTTGGAAAAGAAGTTATCCTCTCCTGGGATCCAAAGCACTGACCTAAAGAAGGAGATTATATTAACTGAGTGAGCGGGACTGATAGCTCATTCACAGTATAAATTTCCAGGGATTTTAGAATGTTCTATCCACTAACTTTCCTTGTGACTGTCCTGCATCTTGTGCTTCCCCGAACCCTCAGTTCCTCCTCCATAAATGGAGCAGGAGGGGTTGAGTGATGCTTGCCGGGTGTGATGTTGGGACTTTTAACTGTAGAAAATGGGAATAAGGTTAAGAAGTTAGAATTCTTGTTCCCAAACAGAGAGATTCCCTGCACTTTTTGCTGCAGGCAGAGGTGAGGAATAGATTTCCTGGCTGAGTGGACACAGCTGATGTAGCCACACACACCAGGCAAGAGTCTTGGGAGCTGCCAGGAATGGGGCCTTAAGGGTCCCAGTGAGTCTGAAGGAGCAAGAAGTTAATTTACAGATTTCAGTTTCATTCATTCATTCATTTGTTCACTCACTCAACACATGACCAGTACGTCCTCTCAGAGCAACAGGCACTGTACTAGGTGCCAGGCAAACTGTGGTGCACAAAATCGATACAGCCTCAGTCCTTGAAAACTTCCACTCTAAAGGGGGAGATAGAAATGGGGCCAACAAGCAGGGCAGACAATGTGGAGCCTTGTCATAAAGTCTACAAGGGCAGGTGTGGGCAACCCAGGGAGACTGTTCGTGGTGGTGGGGGCAGGGATGGTGAAGACCACTGTGGTAGAGGCATTGGGTAGGATGGCAGGAGGAGAGAGGATGGTTCCAGACTGGCAGGGAGGGTGGCGAGGGTGAGGCTGGTGGTGGGGAAAGCTGTGATGGGAGGGAAGGGCCGAGGGGAGTCTGGGTGGTAGGCGGTAGGAGGTAGGTGAGGGAAGGAGACTGGGAATGTGGCTGGGACCTGGGAAAAGCTCTTCTAAACCAAGGACGTGGAAGCCAAGCGTGGTCTGAGTAGGAGGGTATTAATTTTGAACTCTGACATGCATACTTGAAGTTTAAAATTAGTATCTTAAACTTTTAACCCTCATGGTGAACAATATAGAGACATTAAAACCAATTTGCAAGCTATTATTGTCCATTATTTTAGTTTGACCTTTTTATTGCATTCCTTAAACATGACTGTCATTTGCTTAGATTGTCGTTCTATATTTATCTCATATTTAATATTTTTGTTGCTCAAATGGCCCTTGGGGATCTGATCTTTTTTTCTGGGATTATTTTCAGTCTTTCTGATCTTCCTTTTGAAGCTCCTTTGGTGGGATTATGTTGGCTGTAAATTTTCTCACTTTTTGTGTATCTGAATATGTTTTCATTTTTATTTTTGTCTTTGAGTATTCAATTCCAGATTGACAATTTATTTTTCTCAGTACTCCGAAGATAAAATTCCATTATCCCTCGGCTTTCATTGTCACTGCTGGAAATCATCTGTCTGCTTCCTTTTTCTTTGTTTTTGTTCTCTGCTCAATATTGCTTTCACTGGTTTCATTGCATTATGTTTAGGCATGAAATGTTTATTATTTATCTTGATACATTAATTGTGCATTCTATATCTTAGGATTTAAACCTTTTATCAGTTTTGGAGAAGCCAGTGATAGTTTTGGACTGTGCCTCACTTGTTTTCCCTCTTTTCTCATCTTTGCAAACTGTGGTTGAATGTGTCTTTGAGATTTCTGCCATATTTCCTAACATCACTTTCACATTTTTATATTTTCTGTCTTGGACTTTCTTTGATGCATTCTGGCTAGATAACTATTCTTTTCTAATTTATCTTCAATTTCATTAATTTTGGTTTTGGTTTAGTCTCATTTTCTGAATAATCCATCAATTAAATTTTTTAAAAGATTTATTTATTTATGCATACAAGCTGGGGTGTAGGCCAGAGGTGTGGGGTGGTGAGAGGATTCACCAGAGACAGAGTGGGGAGAAGAACAGGCAGATAGACTGAAATACACTCCTGAGGGGAGCAGTGGGCGAGGCAGAAGAGGTCTGCTGCGCCATGTGGGAATCTCCCTGGCCGGGTATCAAACTTGTGCTGCAATGGCTCTGGATAGCTTCATAGTGCTGCGCTTAGCCTGTTGCGCCACCAGGGAGGCCCCCCCATCAATTAAATTTGAGAAGAGTTAACTAAGAAATAAAATTTTACAAAGCAAGCACCAGTTCCATTGCCACAACCTACTCTGAAAAGATAAGACTATGTTCCATGTTCCATAGCATGCTCCATAAACAACTTCTTCGTGTGCCTCCTACCAACCAAAAGTGACTGCCATTTGATAGCCTCAGTCAATTTTCACTTGTTACATTTTTAAAGGGCCCCCCATCACTTGAATTTTAGTCCTAAGCATAGGCCCAGCTATAAAATTCCTCCTTGAAGATTTTACTTCTCAGGATATCGTTGGGACCCTAGCGAGAGCATGAGTAAGTTGTTTGCATATTTTACACTGGCTTTCCTGGTTCTTTGTGAGGATTACAATTTCTTTTTTACAACAAATGTACTTTTCTAAAACATCTAAAATTTCTGTCTGGTCACCTGTAATACTTTTTTTCATTTTCATGATTCTATATGTTGTTCTTTTAAACATCTTATACATCTGATTTTAGGATCTGAAATCCTTGAGTGGGGCAGTTTAAATATGTTGGCTTTGCTTCTGTTAACTGGTACTCATGGTGATTTTTTTTCTTTGTGAATTTCAGCCTGGATTTATTTGATCTTCGTATTCGAGGATGCTGGAAATCCGTATCAAGGATGTTCCCCTGAAAAGATTTGCATTTGCTTCTGCTAGAATCCAGGGAACTCTAGCATTTTTCTAGTTCCCAGACTTAAACTGGGAATCTCAGTTCATCCTTTCACCTAGTAATAGGTTCAGTGCTCAGTTTTTATTGCAGAGTTGTATCCTGACTTGGTATCTTGTCAGTCCCTCTTGTGCTTTTGTTTAAAACTCATGGCTCTCTATTTTGATTTCAGCTCAAAGACTTTATAAAAGAAGCCATTTTATCCTTGCAAATTTCTTTCCCTTCCTTGAGACTAGTCACATAAAAAATACAGTGTCAGCTTCAATTTGTCCAGGGTCTAGCTTCTCAGAGAAAGGGCCTGAGCCCCATCTCTTTCTCTAGAATTGTTTTCCTGGATAACTCAGTTTGATTGAGCCTATAGAGGACATTTATCTCCTTTGCCATATTCTCAGTGCTGTTATAATTAGACTCTGATGGTGTATAAATGGATACTATAAATGAAGAAAGACACTTTTAAAGCCTGTTCTTTTAAACATTCTGGAAACTGCTCTGTAAATGTCACAGCTTAAGACTTGAAAAGTTTTCAACAAGCTGATCCTAGAAATAGTAAGGCACAGCTTGCTTCATGTTTTGCCTTCTTCTAAGGCAGATTTTAGATTGTCCTGGGATCAAACACTTTTAATGTTCAAGTGTTCCATGTTGGAACAAGCCATAGAAAGCTGGAGAATTAGTTTTATAATCCACTTATCTAAAAGAGAAGTCCTATTTCAACATAAAAGCAGTAAGATGTGGCCTGTCTACTCTTTAAGCACATAGTAGTAAGAGCAGTTGATTTTTCCTCAACCTTTTGTTGGACACTCTGAAGGTGAAGGGCAGGCAAGGTGGAGCAGATTGTTAAGATACCACGCTTGGTGTTAATTATAACCCAACACAAGAGCAGAGAGAAGGTCACACGTGGAAGGAAATGTAATTTTCAGTACTGCCACAGTATTTTTCTTGTTAGTAAAGGGGTTTACAATCTCTTTACATAGTGATCATTATCAGCCTAAAAATTTGGTAAACACACATCTCAGTAACAGAAACATTGCCTGAAACAAGGAGTATCTAGTATGCTTTTCCAGGCCCGGAAGATTCTGAAGACAATTAGAGGAATTGGTTCTCACTGTGGCATGAGCATTCCTGACTGCAACCTGAGGCTGCTCCTGGCAGAGGGCTACTGCAGAGGTCATGAGGCCGAGGGTCCAGCTTCTGCGCTCGGAAACTGTCATTGTGGTTGTGTTGAGGCTTGGCTCACTGGGCGGCCCCATGACCAAGGCCAGCAGGCATACTAAGACAGACCCTTTTATGGGCACTTGGACTCCTTTGTCACTGTGTTGGACTCAAGGTCTCCTGATGACTTTGTAGAGCATCTTTAGATGCTGCATCCAGATTTCTCTCCCTGTCTCCCGCCCATGCGTCAGGCTTTTCTATGGCCTGGTGGCCGTGCTCAGCTCCTTCCTTATTTCTTT
The DNA here is from genome assembly GCA_004024925.1 of Scalopus aquaticus. Taxonomy (NCBI): domain Eukaryota; kingdom Metazoa; phylum Chordata; class Mammalia; order Eulipotyphla; family Talpidae; genus Scalopus; species Scalopus aquaticus. The sequence goes on along the minus strand of PVIJ01011303.1, from coordinate 6,466 downwards.
TCACTCAGCCCCTTAATCAAACTCTTGCAACTAACCCCATCCTGGCACACACAGGGTGACCAGCATCAGAGCCTCACAATTGCCACCAGGGTTGACTTTGGCGGTGCCATCTTGCTGTCTGAGGTACACAGTGGTCTCAGGCTGGACCCTCTGAGTGCACATGTTCTGTTCCTTTTCATTTTATTACTTTCGTACTAAATCAGTGCAGAACTGGGATTCAGATCTGAAGTCTCTTGACAGGACAGTGGATGCCTATGAAGATGGAAAAGGACAGACAGGTGGAGGTGTCTGACTGTGGAATGTGTGGTGTCATGTCTGACACTCTGACTTTTCTCCCTTCTGGTCTGTACGGTCTTCAAGTGTGTGGAGTGTGTGCTCTATGAACCCAGGTACTTGGTTTGAGGCTGTGCCTCCTGGAGAAGCTCAGGAAATGTCCCTGGCTGCTTGGTGTCATGATTTGTGTTGAACAGTGTCTCAGAGTTAGGGTCTAAATGGGGGGTTCCTATCCTGTCCCCACGTCCTGAAGCTCCATGCCACTCTGTCACTCTATCCTGGTTTCACATTCTGTAAATGTAACACTTTTCTCAAGAAAGAATTGAAAGTCTCAGTCATAATTTCCTTTTGATAGGGGAGAGGTGAAGTAATTCATTTTTTGGAAAAAAAGAATGCTATTATGAAGTGTGTTGAATTCTCTTGAAACACTGGAAATGGTGCTCTTTAAATGTTCCCCTCTAGGGTGAAAAAGAAAGAGTTAAATAAAAAGTTAAGTAAAAAATTCTGGTTTTTGTTTAAAATTGAGTCTTCAGATTTATTTGGCAAGCATGTATGCAAACTGGCCCATTCTTTGGAGAAGATGAGAACATTGATTTCTATTACTCCTCTTGAGAAAAACACAGATTTTTGGCACCTTCCTAAAAATTGTGTGTGTACACAGCATCATAGCAGTCTTCTCTGTAGTCATGATTTTCTTCTAAATGACTCATCTGACATAATGGGGAGGCTGGCCTTAGTTTTTTTTTTTTAAACGTGTAGTACCTTGTCTGCTCTCGGTTTTATGCATGTTTATCATCTTCATTTGAAAGGAATAGAAGAGCTATATTGAAATTGGAGGAGGACCTTTTAAACAAATCTAAATTAGACATGGCTGCTTGGGGGGTGGGGAGGAGGAATCATATGTTGTTACCAAAACTAGTAACACTATAAGAAAAGGGCAATATTTTCAAAAAATTAAAAAAATGCAAGCAATATTAGACATGGAAGCCCTAATGCCCATCAGTGGATGGATGGTTAGATATGGCATATATATATACACAATGGAGTATTACTCTGTCTTCAAAAAGAAGGAAAGGCTACCATTTGTGTTAAAAAGGATGAAGCTAGAAGACATCATCCTAATTGCAGCAAGCCAGCCACAGAAGGAAAAATGGTGCCTAAGCTCACTTCTGTGAGGTATCTCAAATAATCAAACACATAAAAGCAGACAACAGAGGGGAGATTGTCAGGGTTTGCGGGAGGATGTGGAGATTTGTAACTCAATAAATATCAAGTTTCAGTTATCCTAGATGAAAAATTATGGAGATCTACTGAACATCATAATACCTACAGTTAACAATATGGTGGTGTACACTTAAAAATTTGAAGATGGGAAATCTTGTATTAAGGTTCTTACTGCAAACAAAGCCAGAAACAAAACCCACAAAGGGACACAGGGAAACTTTTGGAGGTGATGAGTACGGTCAGCACCTTGATTGTGGGGATTGTATCCTGGGGAGATCATATGTCAGACTTCTCAGAGGGTGCCATTAGATGTTCAGTTTTTATTTCACATCAGTTCAACCTCAATAAAGCTTTAGAGAAAGAGAAAATTCTATATTATAGATGCTGTGAAGAAGAACAAATTCAGGTCTTTTGATTATTTTGCGAAAATCAAAGGATGGTATAATAATTATTTGGATTAGTTTAGAATGGAAATAATTGTTGGCATGTTGTTTGACTTCCCGTGGTTTATGTGAAATGATTTAAAATATTCATTACTCTTTTTGTAATTAATGCTCCTGAAATGAAATATATAATTATGATTTAATTTCTATTGGATGTATATGGTGCGTACAGGTTGCTGTATCAGTTTCTTCATGTAGAAGTGATACAGTCTGAGACAACTTTTGACTTTTTCCAAGCCATTTCATCTTCTTTTGCAAACAAATGCATTTCACATGGTTGGGTCATTCTGTTAGGCAAATCTCAAGGCACATTTAGAAAACCAGTCTATTTTTTCCCCTCTTGTCTAAATTTTATTCACTTAGCAACTGTGTGCTCTGCTGAATATTTTATAGACCTTCTGTTACTGAGAGATCTGAATGGAAAAGATTGAGCATGAATAAGGAATTAGTGGCCGTGATTCATCTGTTAGAGCACAGACTCTGAGGTAACAAGAAATTTTGAGATATTTTTGGGAGCAAATTTGAAATTTTTTAATTAGTCATATTGGGGCCTTTCATCAGATTTAGAAAATTCATTGTCACTATGTAACATCTTCAGATATTCCCTCAGCTTCAGCCACCCCCTCCCACCCTATAACACACCTCTTTTCCTTTGAGGACTCCAATCAAATGTACTTTAGACCTTCTCATCCTATCTCTTATACTTTGTGTTTTTCCCCTGGCATTTTACATTTTTTTCCTTTCTGATTCAGATAGAATATATTCCACTGAACTGTCTTCTAACTCTCTAATCCTTACTTCTTCTGGGTCTAAACTGCCATTAAAATGCTCTATTGAACTCTTAGTTTCAGTGGTTATATTTCAGTTCAAGAATATGAATTTGATTTTTAAAAATAGATTCCACTTCCCAGGGGAAATTTTCTACCTTGTCGCTTCTGAACATATTAATCAGTTATCTTACATTTCATCTCTGACAACAGTGACATCTGTCTTGCCAGGGTCTTTTTTTTTTTTTCTACTTTTCTCTTGGTTTTTAGTCACCTGGTATTCTGTCCTGGTAATTTTGCATGGCTGCCAGGAATTGTATGTGAACGTTATATAGGTTCTGGATGATGCTGTCTTACTCCAGAGAGACATTATTATTGCCCCTGGCCAACAGTCAGAGCAAGGGGAGATGGCCTAAGTGCAGTCTTGGATTAACCAGACGTTGGTTTAGTTCTCAAGAGGTTTCACCTATTTGTGGGTTACCAGTACCCCAAAGATGAAGTTCAGATGCCCCAACTGGATGCCTGGATATTGTCACAGCATCACGAGACCACTGGAAAGTTCTGAGCAACCTCTCAGTCTCTTAGGCACTGCGTACAGATGAGTAAATGACCTAGGGAGAAAGTACTGGTAAATATTAGGCTCACTTCTCTCTATATCTCTTTTCTCAGGAATCCTGGGTCCTGGATTGCTGGGTGCCTTGTCAACCTGGATTCTAATTTTCCATACATGTCGGCAGTTCCATCCACCATGTCGATAAGCACCATGTGTATTTTTTGAGTATACTATGAGTCAGATTAAACTGTACTTTTCACACTGGTGTGTACCACCGGGGTACCACATCTGCATGACAGAGGTTTAAGGGTGAGAGACCTGGTGGCACAAACAGGCCAAGTCCGTTTCCTCATTCTCCTCTGTGTGTGTCCTGCTGGGCTGTCCTCTGAGTCCTTATCTGTGTCTACTCCATTTTGAATCTCCTGACTGCTAATTCCTGCCCCTTCTGGAGGCCAGGCTTGACCTAGCTCTGCTATGAAATCTCATTGAAGATTGGCCCTTTCTGGCCTTCACACGTGCAGTCAGCCCCTCATGGGCCAGTTTTTTTTTTTAATGTATTCTTTTTTTTAAAGATTTATTTATTTATGCATACAAGCTGGGCTACAGACCAGAGGTGTGGGGTGGTGAGAGGGTTCAGCAGAGACAGAGTGGGGAGCAGAACAGGCAGATCGACGGAAATACACTGCTGAGGGGAGCAGCGGGCAAGGCAGGAGAGGTCTGCTGCGCCATGAGGGAATCTCCCCTGTTGGGCGTCAAACTTGAGTCGCTGCTGCTGACAGCTCCACAGCACAGTGCTTAACTGCTGTGCTACCGGTGAGGCCCTGGGTCAATATTTTGATGGTTTTTGTCGTAGCAATGCTCATCAATTTTCATCAGATGGATCCTGTGGTAATCATATTCATCAATATTCACCCAATATTGTTGGATCTCTCTCATTCTCATTCTCTTATATTTCTGCGAGGTAGGTTTTCTCTTCAACCACTTAGAGTAAGGTGCGGCTGTGGGACTTTCTTTGGCCAATGAATGGGAGTGGGGTTGACATGTAATTTCTGGGTGAAGCACTGAGAGTCTCCACATTTTTTCTCTCTGTTTCTATAATCAGTAGGTGACAGCTGGGTCAGCCTGGGCAGCCAAGTGGCTACAGGGAGTGGACACTCCTCCTGACCTGTGTTAGATAAGGAACGAACACAAGAAACGAACCCTTGCTCAAGCCCCGATAGTGTTGGGGGGTCTCTGTAATTGTCTATCTTGACTGACTCAGGTTATTCCCTGCCTATTTGGTGCAGGAACTAAAATGTCTATTATTTGAAATTGACTGCTGAGAGGCCAAAGAACTAACGCCTTTACTTCTGTAGATTGAATTCTTTTTGCTAGGCACGGACATTTTCCCTGAAAGTCCTGGAGTTACTGATGGATAGTGAGATTCTCTGTCATGGAATGAAAACAAAATTGTGTACAAATTTTCCCTTACTCTTAAAAAAAGAAAAGGACTGGAGGGACTCACCATTCCAAGAAACTCTTTTCTTATATTTCTAATAATTCATGTCAGGGATCTTAGTTACTGGAAAGCTTGGTGCAAGGGAAGTTGGTGAGATTGTTACTTTATAAATTCCCCCAAAGCTTGTCACCGGCCTGGGTCACAGTGCAAGGACCCTCGAATATTTGGATGGGTGTTGAGAAAATCCAGGCGCTTGTCTTGTGAGCTGTGCTGTTTGTCTTCACTTGGCGCATTGCTGGCTGCTGCTGCTTGGCCCTTCTGCGGGACTTGACTCTCAGTCCGTGGCTTCCCCTGGACACCAGATGCGTCAGCTCTAGCTCAGGGCCTCCGGGGAATTAGATGCTCGTGTCTCCCGTGCAGAATCACAGCTGCCCTTGCATTTGGAGAGAGAGAGAAAGGGAGAGAGTCGGACTTGCTGGTGGAATTGATGGCTGATTCGCTTCATTTCCTTTTTGGAAAGGCTGGGCAGAGTCTCTTCTTTGTATTAAATTATGGCTCCCGTGAGTCTTACTGAATGCCCTTGGCTTTCTGACCTGCTCTGTGGCTCAGCCCTGTCCTAGGAGCTACTGCGTTAGAACTGAGGCTGTTATACCCATCGTGCTAGGAAAGCCCCGCAGCCAGCGACGGTGTCCCAGGCAAATGTCACTGCATGCACCCCCGGCTGGGAAGCTGTCCTCTCTGCCGTCACTTCCGCAGCCGGGTCCCCTCCGGGGCCATTTGGGTCTGCTCATTCCCATGGTCGCAGCTACGGCCGGGAGCCCGTCCATCCACCCCGACCGCAGTGCAAGCTTCCCGGCCAGGCTTCCTGACGCCACCGAGTGTGCTTCTCCGCCTCCTCCAGGGGCTCCTAGAACTGTTGCTCCATGGGGCGCCCTTGGTTCCAAGGAACCGCACACTCACGCAGGAGGGTGCGCCTCCAAGGCCTTAGGACAGGGAAATGGCTGGATCAGGATTACCTGGACTCCAGAGACCTAGGAGCCACCAGGAATCTCTTTCACCTTCCTGCTTGTGATGGAACATTCTCTGCTCAGCAAGCAGCGCGTGGCACTGACCTCATGGCGTCCGTGGTCACCAGCAGTGAGTGCCACAGGGGACAGTGGCAGCCCCAGGAGGGGGGGTGGTGGAAACCACGTGGGGAGAACTGGATCCCAGAAGGGAAGTGCTTGCCTGACAAGCCTGTCCCGGGAGCCTTCCATGCTGGCGCAGCGCCCGCAGCCCTCGCCGACCTGCTGGTTCCGGTCTCCGAGTGTGTGACACTGTTTGCTTTCCATCTTCAATCGTGCCTGCGCTCCAGAAGAATCTTCCTTCTCTCCTGCCAAACTCACCTGTGCAAGTATTTTCAACCCGCCCTATGACATCCATAGCCTTTCCCACGCTTGCCTAGCACGGAGCTGGCGAAGCACATTCATCAAAATGTCAGCCACGCCTCACTTCTCCTGAAGAGCTCCATGCAGGTGACTAGAGCTCCCAGCTCTGGCTTTGAGGCCCACTGCCACCCCCCCTCAGATCCCGCCGTGACTCAGGTGCGCTCGCGTGGACTCTGGCGTCCAAACTACGCTGCAGTTTTCTCACCAACCAACCAACACGTGGCCACCAGCACCAGTATGTGCGGGTCCCACAGACTTTGCTGAGGGGCTGAAGGAGGTGTGGACCCCACTCACTCACGCTCAAAGCCAGCAGCTCCCCACTCACTGACTCCCCAACACCC
>PVIJ01011302.1:8454-55477 GCA_004024925.1 Scalopus aquaticus | reverse complement strand
GAGGGAGAGGGAGAGGGAGGGAGAGGGAGAGAGAGGGAGAGAGAGAATGGTTTCACTTATAGGGGGAATATAGGGGAAACAAACAAGAGATCAGGAGGAGAAAATAACAACAACAACAAAACAAAAACAAAAACTAGCAGGCAACCAGAAACAAGAGGGAGGGGGAAGATAAGGGCTCAAAATGGGGGAGAAAAGAGCACAAGGGACTAGGTGATGGTTCACGGGTGAATTGGTTGTGGGTAACCCACGGGAATACACAATAATGTAAAAGGTAGAAATAAAAAAATATGTATTTTAAAAAAAAGGTCTCCGAAGCAATGACAAAATGCCTGTGTGTCTTAAAAGCCAGTGGCGGAGAGTGCAAGTCCAGTGTCCTTGCCCAGACCCTCCAGGTCAGCGGGGCGGGCTGTCCGGAGCCCGAGGCCAATGGCTCACGTAATCGGCAGGACACATTTTCTTGTGATTGATCACTTCCTCCATAAATTATGGATATACATCTCTGCTGAGGCCAGTGACTTACTGAGAAGCCGTTTAAGCAGTAAATTCCCTCTTTCTCCATTTTCTGGACAGTAATGAGATTGCTCAAGTCACAGAGAAATACGGGGCTGCCCTTTGCAGAGATGACACTTTCTTAAAACACAAATTTGCACTCGCTAAAGCCTCAGCAGGACCACTCAGGGAAGACCCACATCTTTGGTCTGAACAACCTTGCTTCTCTCAGCTCACCTTTAGCAGGGAGGTCTAACTGGAAGCAGGGCAGGGATTTACATGAATTGAAATGCATGGATTCTGGATTTTGGTGTGTTGTTGTTAATATTATCTTACAGCAAAAGAATATTTGTGGATGATAGAAAAAGAGGGAGAGCAGGTATCAGAGGGCAAGAAATGCTTCCTACTTCCCCCCCCCCGCCGCCCCCATTCTCTCGGTCTAGAGTTGATTCCTACAGGGAAAGAGTCAAAGGCAGTGAAGGAGTTGGTTTAAGCAGTTTCCCTTTAGGACATAGGAGAACCAATGTTGCATGGAAGTGGGAATAGACCATTTCCCCTGTTTTGGGGGGTCCTTCCAGCACCTCCAAATCAACATGTTAGGTCCAGAGCTGGTATCTTAGGCACATATCTGGTGTCTTCATGCACAGAAGACACGAACAAGAATGCGATGGGATGGAAAAGAAAGAACACAACAGACTTGCTAGTGTATAGTCTCAGATAAATTCAATCGCATTCCTTCCTAACAGATGCAGGCTTGAGGGGGTGGGGTGCTGACAGGCAGCTGTTGACATGCTAGAGGTCAAGAGACCTGTCAGCTCTTCCCTTGGGACTGAGATATTCCTTCTCACGGTTGTTGAGATGGTTGGCAGTGGACAGATTTCACCCAAGTCACTCTCCAAGAATTGCTCTCAGCTGAAGAGAGCTGCCACACCCAAAGTCACACTCCCTCTTAGAGGGGAATCAGCTGAAGACACCATTATGACCTGGTCACAATTCAGTTATTTCCTCACGATTCTACCTTCCTCCAGCCCCTGCAGGGATGATCCAATACATTTCTTGCAAGCAGATCTCCACCTCAGAGTCCATTTCCCATGGAATTAAGCCTGTGACTTTCAATATTGTGCAAACAACCCATATTTTTCACAACATCACTTGGTTACTCTTACACTGCCTTTTACTTCTTGACTAGAGCTGCCTACAGCCCTGATAGCATTGTCTTCTATTCCTGAATGTTCTTTCAAGGTAAAACTTTGTTTATTTCAGCTTGGTGTTAAGCTCCCTTCTTCTTAGTCACGGTATGTTGTGCGCTGCCAAAATTTCCTAATTGCACATGACATTCATCACCCAGATAATGTGACTACTTAGCTGTTGTTAAAATATATTGCACATGTTGATGGTTTGGCTATACAGCTAGGAAGAGTGGTCACAAATGTGCCCCAGTACCTGTTTGGAAACTGCTATGGGCTATGCGTTGGTCACAAATCAATGTTACTCCATTTTAATGGGCTCATTATGAAGCAGTGAGCTTATTTTCACTGACATGTTAAAGCAGAGAAAGGAAAAGAAGAAAGATGGAAAAGAACTAATATCTATTGGCCACCTGACATGTGTTTATGATGCTAGGAATTTTACATAGATTATCTCATCTTATGCCCCAAACAACCTTATTTACAAAGTGCCACTAAAGTTATAAGTGAGGATTTCGAGGCCCAGGGAAGTTAAGAAATTCCTGGGCAAAATAATGAAAAAATGGAGGATTTAAAATTCAATCAGAATTTACTTGACTCTAAATCCCATGATTTTTCTTTTAAAACACTTTTTATCCAGAAGTATAAAAGAAATAGTGTGTGTGGGTATACATATTTTATAAGAAATTTATACCTCAATAGATCACTTATGCATAAAGATGATTATGGGGCTGTATGGCCTATTAATAAAGAGTTAAGATTCTGGCTTCAGATGGCATAAATTAGTTGTGAATCTCTGGGAAAATGTCTTAATTCCTTTAAGTCTCAGTTTCCCAGTATGTAAAAAAATAGTAGTAACTAATTCAGAGGGTTATTTTAAGAGCTATCAGATATAAAATTAGGACAGGTATTTAGCATTCATTATCATCCAATAAAGGCAAGTTATTTTACAAATTATTATTTGATAGAAATTGAACTCAACGAGTGATTCAAAATTTAGGGTGTGCACTTAAGTCACTTGGCATTAATATCCAGGGCCCAACTACAGAATCTGATATATCATATCTTAGATCTAGCTCCAACATTTATATTTTAAAAGAGAGTCTTCCCAGATGAGTCTACCACAAATCAATGGGTCAGAACAATTTAAGTTAGCAAAATAATAAGTTCCCCCCTTTTATTGAGATTCTGTGATTCTAAAGGTGAATATTAACCTTTTAGGGAAAACATTGTAGAGCATTTATTGCCAAACAGAGGTGATATTACCCTCAAAGGGACAAAATTGTTTCCTGTTGGAAAAGGGTAGCAAAAATGAAAAAACCCTCACTATTTGAAAAAATTAAATATCTATATATGTATATACATACATATATACGTATGTGTATGTGTGTGTGTGTGTGTGTGTGTGTGTGTGTATAAAACATCATTGTTCATTTTTGTACAATGTTTGCTTTCTCCTCTCAGGTGTAATACCCATAAAGTTCCTACCACCAAGTCACCCGTGAGCCATCACCATAGTCTCTTGTGCTCTTCCCTCCCCTGCTATATGTCTCTGATTTATAGTTTGCCTGCTAGTTTTGTCTTTTTTCTCCCCAGCCCTTAAAACCACACTTTTTTGATGTAGACCTATATGTAATAGATATACAGTATATTTGTGATATTAAAATATCATTGGAGGAGAGTGATTTGAAACAATTATCTAAAAGAGCACTTTGGGTGTGTGTGTGTGTGTGTGAGATATAATGAATGAAAGGTCAAAAAACGCTATTGTAGGGGGGGGTGTGAAAAAAAAAACGCTATTGTAAAGGAGTGGTTTTGATGTTACCATAATTAAAAATACAAATTTTCCACCTGCCTCTTTACTTAACTAAATCATACTGATACTACTTTTGAATTTGAATAGGAAAAATTAACTGGTTGTCAAGAGATAAAAGAAAACAAATCTTTAATATGGTAGAGAACTATGGGTATTTTGGTGGTGGGTATGGTGTGGTAACATAGCTCTGAACAGGTATTAACCTACTTCCATAAAGCACATACAGTATTATAAACCAACAATATCTCATAAAAATAATAAGAAAAGAAAATTGGAGACATCTATGGGCTAAGATTAAAAGTAGACCTTTCATATTTGAGAGTTTTTTTTTTTTTGATTTGTCCTATTTGTTTTTTAAACTCAGTAGTTCTTTTACTCTTTTTTCCCCAATCTGGCTACATGATCTAGAAAACAGCAGTGGACATAGGAGGCAAAGAGATCTCAAAACTAGAGAAAACAGTGTTTCCTCTGGGACTATGTATTAGAGTTTGAGGAGAAAGCTGCAGAGAGGTTGAGCATGAAGGATGTGGAACATACTCATTAATAAGACTTGATTGCCTATTTCTCAAACAGCTTAGTGACAATATAGTTGAAATTTTCTACTTTTACCAAAGTCTTTCCCACTAAGCATCTTGAATGAGACTTTATAGGCATTTTGCCTGTAAGTGTATTGGTTTTACTGCAAGAACATTCACCACCTTAAATGCTGGACAGAGAGAACTTAGGTTGTGGAACAGGTGTGCCTGCTTGTCAAGGATTGTGGTAAAGACAAAGAATCAAACGCCAGATGTACTATTCTCTGGACATCAATTTCTGTAAGACTATGCTTCATGTCAGCACACAAACTTTGAATTTTCACACTGCACACATTTACTTTAAAAAGAATGACTTTATCCTTCTCTTCCTTCTTCGAAGATAAATGCTTATACAGAAAGACATTATCTTTAATAGAATTAAAAAGCAAATAAGGAATGGGAAAATACTTGCCACTTATATGAAAGGAAATGGTTAGTATTATTAATAAAAGTTATTATAAGTGTTGATATATAATCATAAGTCACAAAGGGATACAAAGACCTATAAAATGTATTAAATATAATTCCTTGATAATTTAGGGTGTATAAATTTAACAATTAAAATGCACCAATCTATTCATTTCCACAAAAAATTAAAAATAGAATTACTAAGCAACTCAGTAATTCTACTTCTTGGGATGTACAAGAAATTAAAAATAAAATTAACAGGAGGGTCTTGAACAGATTTATATATACCCATATTCAGAGAAATATTATTCAAAACAATCAAAAGATGGAAGAAAACACGTGGTCACTGATGGATGATTGGATAAACAAGATGTAGTATATACATACAATAGACTCTACACATTAACGACATACGGTTCTATGTATATCAATTATACTAAGTAAAGCTATACGAAGATCCTTGAAGCATTCATTCATTAAAAAGAAAGCCTGACTGCAGACCCTGGTCTGAGCTTGTGTGTCGATGGACCTTGGCACCACACATGCCAATCCACAGATCTTGGCACAGGACTCACTCACCCATGAGCCCAAGCAGTGAGTCCATCTACCCATGGACACAGGCAGTGTGTCCACTCTCTAGTAGACTCATGAAGGCCCATCCATTGACCACAGCTGTTGTCCCTACCAACTGGCCTTCCCAGAACCTGGGTGGGTTGAGTGGCGAAGGGTTTTCCTCATTGAAGTCAGTATATGAAGACTGTAAGAGGTGACTGCTTCTTCAAATGTGCAGACACTAGTGCATGGTTATAAGGATTACAAAGAATCAGGGAACTATGGGCCAAGAAATAAAGTATATATCCATTAACCAACCCTAAAGAAATGGAGGTCTATAAACTATCTAAAGAATGTTCAAAGAGGCATGTGGAGCATAATGACATGAGGAGAAGAAGCTTCCTCAGCCTTGGACTTGTACCAGCAACTTGGGGGACAGGGAAAGAGACACTTGGATGAGACTTGGGTGAAAGGTCGATGGGGAGCCTGACAATGGGAGCCTTTATTTTAACATGTACTTTGATTTTGTTCTTTTCCTTCCAGACTTGCCTGGCCCCTTTTGCCCTTTTCCTATGTGTCCCCACTAAAATTTGCTCCAGACTTGTAGCAAGCTTCACCTCAGCAACACTGCTTGGGGACAACCCTGTTTGGCTGGACAATTACCCATAAGGGGTAACTTTGGGTGTTTCATTGGGAAACTATGTCCTTTCTCTCTATTGAACACTAATTCTATTAAAAGTCTTTAAAAAAAACCCCAAAGAATTAAAAAAATAATCATCTTAAAACCTGCCCAGTAAGCCTAAAAGAACACTGATAGATAACAAAATCAAGAAAATCAAGAAAACAGTACATAAAATGTGATTCAGTAAAGAGATAGAAACTATAAAAAAAGAAACAGAAGTTCTGGAGCTGAAAAAATACAACAACTGAACAGAAAATACAATAGAGAACTTAAAGAGCAGGCTGGAGCAAGCAGAAGAATGAATCAATGAACTCAAAGAGAAGCCACTTGAAATTATCTGGCCAGCAGAACCAAAAAGAAAAAAAGAGACCGAAGAAAGCCTATGGGATTTAGGTGACATAATCAAACACATAATGTATGCATCATGGGAATTCCAGGAAGATGAAAGAAAGAGGAAGAGAAAGAAAGCTCTTTAAAAAAAAATAATGGTTGAAACTTTCCAAATCTGGGATGAGAAATGGATGTCCATATTAATCAAGTCTGAAATATCCCAACTAAACCTAGAGAAAACCTGAAGAAATCTACACCAACATAATATAGTTAAATTTCAAAAGAGAATTTTGGAAGCAGCAAGAGTAAAGTGACTCTAATACAGGAAAGAACCTCCATAAAACTTTCAGTGGGTGTCTCAGCAGGAAGTTTGTAGTCCAGGACAGAGTGGGTTGTTATGTTCAAAGTGTTGGAAGAGAAATGCTGCCAGCAAACAAAGATAAGGAAAATTTTCACCATGAGACTTGACGTACAAGAAAATCTAAAGAGAGTTCTTTAAGTTGAAACAGAAGGACATTAAAAGGCAACATGAAAGCACACGAAAGTAGAAAAATCACAGTAACAGTAAATATATTCACAATAATAATATAATAATGCAATGGTGGTGCCCAAATTACTTTTAATTCTAGTATTAAAGTTGAAAGACCAAAGAACTAATAACTGTAATCACAAAAAATTGTTAATGGATATGTAAAATAAAAAGAAGCAAATTCTGACATCAAAATCATAAAGTATATGGGTGTAAGTGTAGAATTTTTAAAAAGATTTATTTATTTATTTATTTTTGCATACAAGCTGGGGTGCAGGCCAGAGGTATGAGGCGGTGAGAAGGTTCACCAGAGACAGAGAGGGGAGCAGAACAGGCAGATCGACTGAAATACACTGCTGAGGGGAGCAGTGGGCGGGGCAGGATAGGTCTATCCTGCCATGTGTTATTCTCCCTGGCTGGGCATCTAACTCGTGCCACAGCCGCTGACAGCTCCACAGTGCTGCGCTTAACCTGTTGCGCCACCAGGGAGGCCCAGTATAGAATTTTGTATGCTATTTATTGAAGTTGTTATCAGCTTATAATAGATTATTATAACTATAAGGCACAAAGAAAAAGTCTCCAGTAAATAAAAAAAAATTTAAAGAGAAAAGGATCAAAATACATTGCTACAAAAAATCAAATAATAGAGGAAGTCAGGAACAGAAAAACAAGAACTACAAAATAAGAAAACTATTAATAAAATAGCAATAGTTGCTTACCTATTAATAATTGCTTTAAATAAAAATGAATTAAACACAATCAAAAGATACAGTGACTGAACAGAAAAAGAAAACACAAGACCTAAATATGTACTGTCCATAAGAGACTCACTTCAAAGATTTATTGATTTTTGCGTAGAAGAACTGGGGTGCAGGTCAGAGGTGTGGGGGTGAGGGTGTGAGAAGATTCACCAGAGACAGAGTGGGGAGTAGAGTGGGGAGCAGAAGAGGCAAAACTACTGAAATACACTGCTAAGGGGAGCAGTGGGTGAGACAGGAGAGGTCTGCTGCGCCATGTGGGTCAGCTCCCTGGATGGGGATCGAATGCAAGCCATTGTAGTGGGTTATCATGGTGGTAGCGGTGAGACTTAACCCTTAGGCCATCAGGGAGGCCCCCAAGAGACTCACTTTAAACTTAAAAAAACACAAAGACTGAAAGTGAAGTGATGGAAGAAGATAATGCATATGAATAGTGACCAAAGAAAGCCAGAAATGGCTAGATTTAGTCAGTCAAAAACTGTCACAGTAGACAAATCATCAATGATAAAATGGTCAATTAAAAGTCATATATAACAAATACAAATATGTGTGCAACCAACATCAGACACCTAAATATATAAAGCAAACTTTGACAGATCTGAAGGGAAAAATAGACAGCATAATAGGAAACCTCAGTAACCCAATTTCAATAATGGATAGATCATCCAGACAGAAAATCAATAAACAGCAGAAATGAACAACTCTATAGACCAAATGTACCTAACAAATATGTACAAAGCATTCTATTCAAACAGCTGCTGAATATGCATTCTTCCCAGGCTTGCATGGTACATTCTCCAGGATAGATCACATGCTTGGTCACAGGACAAGCCATTTATTTTCTTTAATTTAATTTATATCCTTTACATTATTACGTATCCCCCCGTAAGTTTCCCACCACTAATTCACCAGTGAACAATCACCATAGTTCCTTGTGCTCTTTTCTCCCCTATTTTGGTCCCTCTTTCTCCTACTCCCCTGCAGAATGTCTCTTATTTGTGGTTGCCTGCTAGTTTTTGCTTTTGTTTTTGATTTGTGTGCTATTTACTTCTTCTAATTTCTCATTTGGCTCTCTTATATTCCTCCTATAAGTGATACCATTCAATATTTTTCTTTTTCCTTCTGGCTTATTTCGTTGAGCATGATCCCTTCTAGCTCCATCCATGTTGCTGTGAATTGCATTGATTTATCATTTTTCATTGCTGAGTAGTATTCCATTGTGTACATGTACCACTTCTTCTTGATCCAGTCATCAATTTTGGGGCATTTGGGTTGTTTCCATATTTTAGCTATTGTAAATAGTGCTGCGATAAACATAGGTGTGCATGTGTCCTTTTGGATTACTGTTTTTGTGACAGGACAAGTCTTAACAAATTTAATGAGACTGAAATCATTCCAGGGATCTTTTCTTACCACAATAGACTGAAACTAGAAATCAAGACAAAAGGAAAGTAGCAAAACTCACAAATACATAGAAGCTGAACAACACACTTTTGAACAAGCACTGGGTGAAGTTAAAACGTAAGTTAGAAAATATCTCAGAACAATGAAAAGGAAAACACAACATAACAAAATACATGGGACACAGCAAAAACAGTACAAAGAGGGACATTTATAAAAATAAATACCTACATTAAAAAGAAGATCTCAAATAAACAATGTAGCATTAAACTTTAAGGAAATAAAAAAAGAACAAGCTAAGCCCAAAGTTAGCAGAGAGAAGGAAATAATAAAGATGAGGGCAGAAATAAATCAAGTGAAGAATAGAAAAATAATTTAAAAATGACAATATTGAGTTGGTTTTTTTCAAAGATAAACAAAATCAACAAACGCTTAGATTAACTAATGTAAAAAAGAGCGATGGTTCAAATAAAATTATAAAGGAAGAGACATCATAACTGGTGCCAAGAAAATGAAAGTTCATAAAGGAATATTATGAAAAGTTACATACCAACCAATTAGATAACCCGTAAGAACTGGATAAATTCCTAGAAACATACAAACTACCCAGAAAAAGTTTGAATAGTTCAATAACACATACGTATCAAATCACAGGACTCAAAATAAGATGGCATTGTCAGCAATTTTGGTAGAGATGAAATCTGCACTTCTGCCTCCTAATTCATGGTCAAGGATGCTGTCAGCAGTCAGACACTGACAACCTTCAAGGAGACCACCAAGCTGAGAATGAAGGTTAAGGCTGCTTAATGGTGCCATAGAATAATGAAGCTTAAGAACACCTTGGCTTTTTTTTTTCTGAGTGAGTTGATGGAGACATATTTTATCATCACAGTAGTTTTGCAGCTGTGATGTGAATATCTTCACAGTGGAGTTTTGTACTTCTAGAAATATTCTTGCACTTTCTGGACATCTTTTCATTTCTGAATTCCCATTTTGGGTGATGGTGGGATAAGACAGGGAGAAAAGGGGCTCAAATGTCAGAGCTATGGATGATTTAAGCTTAAAAGTTTACTTTCCAATACTGTGCTTCTCCAACATAAATCATATTGTTCCAGCGAGAGAACTAGTCACAGAGCCTTTTCAAATATGTTTTCCCAACTAATGATCCTGCGTGGTTTAAAATTATATTGACAGAAAAACAACTGCAGTGGCTTTTAAACTAATGATACAATCCATGGATAATTTCCCCTAAATAGCTCAGAGATGTGAATGAATGAATCATATATCATCCCAGGAAGCAATTTCCCTCAATAGATTCTACCTGATGGAATCTCAATGCATTTCTGATCGGGTAAAAGCTTTCAATTGAAATAAGACTCTAAAACTGGCTCTGGAGCAAAACGTAAACCCTGAGGGGAGACAGCTGTGAATATATTTACAACTTTGCGCTTTTCAGGAGTTCTTGTGTTTCAAATGCCTTTCTCTGTGCAGTCACTTATTTTGTGAAGAAATCTAATGGCATAGGTTGTTTATAACAATTCTTCCCAAATTTCATTCCACTTAATGTGAGGTATGTTTCTTTCTTTCTTTCTTTTTCCTCTATATTATGAAAAAATAAACAAGGATGTTAAAAAATATTTAAAAAGGTGACTTTCTGAATGGATCATCATCCTGGAATAGCTTAAACATTAATCCCCCAGAAGTTTCTTTCTAATCTATGTCACAAACATACAGATGTTGTTAGGAGACTTAGACGCCTTAGCAAACTGAAGGACAGCTCCTGGGATGTTGTTAATAGGAAACAAAGAGAGGCGTCCCATGTTCAGACAGATTAAAAAAAGTAATGTCTTATCTTTTGCCCCTTCCGTCAGTTCTATAATGCCAATACTATGGTGTGTGCGTGTGTGTGTGTGTATGAGTGTATGAGATGGAGAACTTTTCCTTCAACCTGGAGTAGATCTTAAGTAGGAAATTCTAGTCATATTTATGTGCCCGAGTGTTCATTTTGTTTGTCTCGATTATAGGTCTTTTCTAGGAGAGGAATAATCAAAAGACTTCTGTGAGTAATTTGAAACTCAAGGAAGACGAATGACGCAAGAGCAAGCATTTAATTCACATGAATTCAGATTCTAGTACAAGTGTTTTAATGCTCCTTTACCTTTGGCTATGAAATACAGTTGGCCTCAGCCGCTGGCATCATGACGTGCTGTTCTTCCTAAGAGGTTGCAGGCACTTTCTGGACAGAGGGTCGAGAGGGCTTCAGGGTGGAGTGTGTTAATAGCTGCTGTCTGAGGCATTGAAGAACGGCTTTGTTCAATACAGACTTTGGACAGATGAAGGGGTTATATTAATAGGTGATGGGGGATTTTTTAACCATCTGATTTACAGGTTTTGGGGGGATTTGGAGGACCAGTCTGTAATAGGGATCCTGAATTAGTGTGTGAAATCATAAAATCTGAGTTCTGGTCTCTTCTCTGACACTTAACTGGTTTGATGACCTCATCAATCAAAAGGGGACTGCAAATGCCAGAGTTGCTGTTGTAGGGATGCAAGAGAAGAGGAGTATGGGTATTGCTCAGTGTCACACAAGGGCCTACACATCACTGTTGACATTATACCATGGGGCTCTCTGGGACTTGAATAAACCATAGTGATAATTACAAGCTATTAGAAAGAAGAGACACAGTGAACACAGGAAGCAGTGAAAAGATTGTCAGGCCCCTGCTTTTCTATATATTTGTAAGGAAATAAAACAGTGAGACACTAAAATAAGCAGTTTCCTTCCACAAACACTTGTTTGGCAATTACTATATTCCAGGCACTTTCACATATTTTATTAATCATGATAAAAAAGATAAGCACAACCATTTATTACAAGATCATTATGTGCCAGGCCCCACAGCAAGAAATGTCGTATATGTAATCACCACTGAATGGGGTTAGTAGTAGTATTTCCATTCTACAATGGATGACATGAAGGCTCAAGGAAGTTAAGTAACTGTCTTAAGTCCATCCAACTAATGAGGGATAGAAAAGGCAAAAGTCTAAAGTTCAGGACTGGGGTCAACACCTGCCTCTGGGGCAGTGTGGGTGCTTCCTGTCCTGTGGTGCTGTGTTCTCTGTGGCCAGGGGCCGTCCTCACATTAAACTCTTTGGTTCTTTATAGTTTGTGGCTCTAAGGGCACCAGAGGTCCTGATGGTATGGCTGATGGTGTGTCAGGCCAGGACAGGGGTAGACTGCATCTGGTTCTCTGGAAGTTTCATGGCTTGCGATGGAGCCAACCCTGGGTAACAATGCTTAGAGCAATGCTCTATTGCATCCAATCCCAGCAGACTGTAAATAGTGAGTAGCGAGGTACTGGGTCCAGAGAACCATGAGAAGCACAGGGAGATGACACAGGCCGATCTTGGGGAGAATCTGAAGTCTGGAGACCAGTTCACTGGGAAAATAAACATTGTCCAGACAACAGGGGGCACTCAAGTCAAATGGGGCCATCTTGAGAGGCTGTTCAGGCAGCTTTGTGATTATTACCTGCTGCTCCAGGAGCCAGGCAGAGGTGACCCCTCTGCCTGTCTGGGACAAGAGAGGACCTTTAAGAGGTCCTCATTTGGAGAAGAACTCAGGTTAGGTGTGCAGGTGGCAGACATTTGTGTGGCTTGAACTCCAGAGAGTTGTACTTTGTAGAATAATTCGACTTCAGAACCAAGGCTCAGGTCTAAAGGAACCAATGAAATGAAAAACGAATGGCCTGCTTCCAGTGTGAGTGCGGGGATGCTGGAGCTTGTGTCTGCTGAGAGACCCGGGGCCCAGGCCTGGGGAAGTGCAATCTTAGGTCTCCCTTTCCCCAAGAGTTAAAAACAAACCAACGCACCCAGAGTGCACCCGGCTTTGTTCCATCGTGCATTTCAAGGGACATCAAAGCCCTTGCTCTTTGATCCTGAGCTTGGTAAACTGCAGGTTTCTTGCATTTGCAACTCTGATTTTCTTTCTGCATGGAAGCCAACTTTGACAGAGAATCTTTATAAAGTTTTTCTAAACCAGGGGACTCATGTTTAATAAATCCTGCATACAGCAGGCAGCTACCCCCCACCTCTCATCTACAGAGTAGAAAACAACAATCCTCATTTTTTTCTGGCTCTGCTGAACAGAGCCCCTGGCTACCCATGAATGAAAAATCAACTTATTTCAGAATCGTCCCTTGACTTCAACCTCGAATGGACGTTCAAATGAGAACCACTGGCTCTGTGATGGGGCCCATGATTGGGGCTGTTCCCCACAAGGTGCAAGACTGGCAGCTCCGTGCTGGCGGAACAAAGAGAGTTGGATTCTTGTCCCAGCTTTTTCACAAATGATTGGCTGTTGTTCATCTGCACAACCGAGGGTTAGGCTCAGTCTCCAGTGATAGGCTGTGACGCTAAAAGGTACAAATTAGCACGCGTGCATATTATTCAAGTGTTTAGAGTCCTGATGTGGGTAACATTAGTAATGTTTAGTTACCTTTTTTTTTTTTTGGTTTGTTCCAGATGTCTAATCTGTATTTAATATAGGAGTAATATTATTTCTACCATAAAATACTTCTAGGATTTCTGTATGCTATTTACTGATAATGGATGTCATTGGAATGATGACTCAAATAATATGTATGATTCCCTATGTATTTTACTGGTTATTGCTGCATTAGCATCATCTGGGCTGTAAAAGCAATGTTCCTTTGCTATGGAAGAGCCTGCCCCGGTCTTCTCCCATGCTGGGATCATGCAATAACATGATTTCATGCAGAAACATCCTCCACCCTGTCTCCCACAGGGATTGTGGGAGGGACAATGGAGCCCTCCCATAATGCACCCCTGGATTCTTTCATGAGAGAGCCCACAAGCTCTGGGCTGAACCCATATGTTTCTATATAAAGTGCTCTGAGGGAAAGGTAGCTTCAAAGAGCTCTTGGAGCACAAGGCAATCGAATGACTGAGGAGGATAGCCCCTATCACTGCTATACCTCTGTGCAAAGAATAGAGACACTTATTGAAAAAGAAGCACAACACAACATGAAGTCCTTGTTACAAGAAGGGAAGAGCACCCCAAGTCTGCAGGTGTAGGCCCTTCCCTAGACTGGTTCCTATTCAACCCCAACTTCCTGAACATCTAAACAAGGTGGCTGAATGAAGAATCTCTAAGGTTCCACCTGGCTTTCAAATTCTGCATTCGTTTTTAAAGATTTATTTATTTATGCACACAAGAACTGGGGTGTAGGCCAGAGGTGTGGGGAGGTGAGAGGATTCACAGGAGGCAGAGTGGGGAGCAGAACAGGCAGATTGACTGAAGTACACTGCTGAGGGGAGCAGCAGGTGAGGTAGGAGAGGTCTGCTGCGCCATGTGGGAAGCTCCTTGGCTGGGGATCGAACTCGTGCTGCCGTGACTGTGGCTGGCATCATAGTGCTGAGACTTAACCCATTGCACCACCAGGGAGGCCCTCAAATACTGCATTCTTAAGATCAATATGAGGAAAGAATATTACATTGTGAAATACTCAAATTGATTGGTTATTACAAAATTTGCAATGTTTATTTACACAGAAGTCATTATTAACCAACCCGTAAAAATTTACTGAAATCAGTAAGCTGTGAAGAGATGGAAGGCACATATGAGATAGACTTTGTCTATAAATATTAATACTTAGGAAGAAAAAAATTGCTAGCACTTAATGAAAATGAGTACATAGCCAATTTTGGTAGAGATGTACGTTCCTTTTGATTTCTGACATCAGTGAGAACAGATGTCAGAGAAAACCACACAGAAGGGTGAGCTGATGCTCTGGGTTCAGGGGCAGGAGAGTGGGGTGCAGTGTTGGTGCAGAGGAGCCCCCATGGCTGGCAGGAGCTCATGTGTGTCATATGGGGCTGTGGGTTTGATTAGGCTTGATGTGTGTCAGGGGAAAGTATTGATTTTGCATCACTTTGTCATGAGTTGGAATATAGCATACAAAAAAATAAAAACGGCACTAAAGGTTTCAGCTTTGCTAACTGTTTAAAGAAAGTTCTGTGCTCCAATTAGTGTGCATCTGGGAGATTTGCCTGGATTTCATCCTATTTTGAGCCACATAATGACGTGCCTCTTGTGGAGCAGCTGAACATTCACGGTCATGCACTCAAGCCTCTTATGGCAAATTCCCCAGAAGACATGCCTGCCCTGTTTGGCGGTATGATGGGATGAAGGCTTTAGTCATTCCGTCTCTAAAGATCCTGACTAAGATAGGAAAGGGGGTTTTCATCAATCACTTCTAGCTTATTTTCTCAAACAGGGAGGCAATTTAGAAGGGGGTGTCTTGCTAATTAAAGTCAATCCTCTGAGTCACAAAAGGTGTTTGACTTGCGGGGTATGGGGATGACTGGTTAATTATCTGTGCATTTCACCACAGGTTCTCTTTCCTGGATCCCTCCTCATTTTCCTGGGCTTCTGAGATGCCCCACAGAAAGCCCACTGAAAAACCTAATTGGAGCCTCACACTAGGGAGATGCTATCACTATCTTCAAAAGGGAAAAGGTTTGGGAAGCTCTCAGAGTGAACGTTTGAGACACCCCGATCCTGCAGCTAAAGGGGGAAAGGTTGCCTGTGCTCTCCAGTGGTGAGACAGACCATCGCTCACTGAATACTTTCTAAAGACCAATCATTGCCCCTGCTTTTAATTTTCATACATTATACCATCCAATCCTGATAATATTCTTATATTTCTATCCTCACTATGTAGATGAGGAAGGAGCTGGCTCTCACTGAGGTTAACTTCACAAGTTGCCCTGCAGTGATAAACTACAGAGCAAGGTTTGAAAGAAGGTAGTTTGATTCCTAGAATTTCATGATTCATCACCAAGTTCACTCAAAAGTGTGCTGGAAACCATCATGTTCTGGCAAACTTAGGTTAGTGAATTTAACCTTAAGATAGTTAGGAAGACAGAGAAAATCCATGATCTTCAAGCTCATGGATAAATTCCTGGTTGCCATAGAGATAATGCCACGAATGGGATGTATTGAAGAAGAGAGTTTGGACATGGCGCAGGATTGTCACTCTGAGGCTCAGAAAGCAAGGACACACTCAGCCCTCTGTCCCTTTACTACTCAACTAGAATCCAGCAATTAGAAGCAGCTTGGAAAAGCTCGAGTCCAGCCAAGCTATACTGAGAGGCCCTTGTTTCACTCAGTCTCTGCATTGCTCAGGGGCGTTTCTGAAGCTTCCATGTGGGTCTCTCCTTCACAGAAGCAAGGTAGCCAGTCACCAGGTCATAAGTGGTTGGGATCTTGAAGTTGGAAGGCTTCAACCCAGGCCCCCAAAGTCTCTCTAACTGCAAAGGCTTTATGTGTGCTGAGATGAATTGGGGACGAGATGCTACTGGCAGAAACAAGAAAAGTGTAAACTCTAGAAAATGGTCAAAATGAGAATCCTTTAATGTATGCAGACTTATATAGGATTCAACATAGAGTTAAGAATTAGGTCATAGGAGCAGTGTGTTATGGACAAAGGTGTTGATCTCTATAACCCTCAGTTGCTTGATACCTAAAATGAGAATACAAAGGTCTACCTTTTATTTATTGGTGACTATCAAAAGAGAAAATGCTTGCCAGAGGACCCATGGGTGGGCACTTAACTGGTGATTGTTGCTAGGAACCAGTACGACGTAGAGTCTATAGCTGTGACTCATACTAGTGTGTGACTTTAGCCAACTTGCTTTGTGTCTCAGTTTTCGCGGCTGTAAAATAGGGTCAATGGTATTACCCATGGTAGGTACTAAAGGGAATTAAACTAGGTAGCTGGTGCGAGGCAACTGGGTTAGAACCTGCCACGTGGTCAATACAGTCAACTTGTAACAGTGTGATGTCCACAGAAAGGGGGGTCCAGCTTCCCTGCCCCAACCAATGAAGGGTGGAGCTGAGCAGGCGGGAGAAGCTAGAGAAGACAGGGAGAAGGAAGCATGGAGAGCAAGAAGAGGACTGGAGGAGGCACGTGGAGCAGAGGGACATGTGAAGAAGCTGAGCTTGCTTCTTGGCCTTGGACTTGTACTAGGGACTTGGGGAACACGGAAGCAGACACTTGAAAGAGACAGAGATGTGGGTGAGGAAACTGTGGGGAGACTGACAATAGCAGCCTTTATCTTAACTTGGGTTTTGATTTTTCTCCTTTCCTTCCGGCCTTGCCTGGCCCTTCTGCCCCTTTCTGATTGTTCC
Organism: Scalopus aquaticus; assembly: GCA_004024925.1. NCBI lineage: Eukaryota > Metazoa > Chordata > Mammalia > Eulipotyphla > Talpidae > Scalopus > Scalopus aquaticus. Next base: position 38,535 of record PVIJ01011302.1, on the reverse strand, counting down.
CTAACAGCCTTATACTTGTGGCAAGAATTTGGGCCTCAGTGGACATGCTTTGGGATAACCCTTTTTGGCTGGGCATTTGCCCATGAAGGGATGGGTACTGGGTATTTCATGGGAAACTTTCAAACTCTATTCTTTCTCTTTTCTTTTCTCTATTGCACACTAATTGTATGAAAGTCCCTTTCCATTGAAGGTCTTAGGCACTAGAGTATGTTTTGTCTTGATGCAGTGAATGGCAGAACCCATTTAGAGCAGGCAGGTTTGGGGGTCCTGGGGTGCTCCTCCCCCTCTCTGATGCCCAGGGCTGATGATGCTGGCGGTAGCGATCACACACAGCTTGCAAGAGGGTTGGGCTGCCTGGTTGTGACATTTCATGTATTTGTCATATGGGCCTTAAAAAAGTGTGTAAAAGCCCCTAAATTATTAACTTTTTTCCCGAGGTGATAATTGATGGCAAAACTATTAGCTGTGTGAAATATTAAGTGAATTTTAAGAAAAAGGCTGAACACTTGGCAGTGTTAAAATTATACTGTCAGAGATCCCAATTTTTCAGTCTCTCTGTACTGGTTTCAGCTGCACAGTCAGAGGTTGGTGAGATTCAGTTTCTCCTCTAATTGCAACGTGGTAGCCAGTTTTATAGGAAATGGAGTGGGGCTCCCACTTTTCAGAGGGTGCAAAATTCATAGCATGGTTTTTACTATGTGCACCATTGGGAGGGTGGCTTAAAAAAAGGTCAGAAAAAAACAGGTCTTATGGATCCTTGGGGTGCTGTTCATATATTTTAAAAATACATAATTACCAGTGATTCATTTATTGCTGAGAAGATGTAAAAAACCCTCCTTGTAGGGAATGAAAGTTTGACCTCTTTTCTGCATTTCGCATTCTCATGCATTAAATATAGAGCATGCATTATTCACCTTTTAAAGCTATTTCAAGGTCTGTGTGTGACTTCCCCTTATAACCTCAGGCATTCCACATATAATTCATCAGAGACAGGTAGTGATCTAGTGCTCAGCTGTGGCTTTCCTTCCTCAGTCTGCCAGAGTCCACTGTGAGACTGTGTGCTTGGTCTGCATTTACCTGGGATCCAAATGTTCATTTGTGTTCATAACCATGTATTGAATGATTTTAAAGGATACTTGTTTTGTGCTAGGGAATGAAGGATCACAGTCAGGATATCAACTCCAAGAGAATTGGGGAACTGTGTTATGAAAACTTAGAGGACAAAACAAACTCTCTGCCAGCGGGTTTGGATGGTATTTAATTAGATGCACCAGGGTGTGGCCAGCAGAGCTGAGTTACTCAGAGCACAACTTTTAGACCCTGAATCCCACTTCTGCTGTGTGACCTCAGCAGTTGTGGGAGATGACACCAAGGACAGTGAATCTGATCTGGTTTTCACTGAAGGCCTCCACAAAGAGGTGACAAAGTTAGATAGGCATTTTGCTTTTTTCAAATGGTGCTGCATGCTTTATGTCTCGTGTGAGTATATCTGTCATGTTTCTTTATATTTACTCTTATAATTTTTAACTAATACCATTGATTCATTACTATAAACAATAATGAAATCAATATATTTCAAACTCTTCTCAGCTCACCTCTTTCCCTTCCATCTCCTGATTAGAGTGTGTTATGAGATTTTTTTTTTAGTGCTTTCCTTTAATCCTTTGTATGGTTGAGTAACAACAATTTGCCAGTTTCATATTTCTGCATGTCTTGTACCCCCTTTAGTTCAGGACAATCTTTTCAAGGACCTTAGAGTAGATGATATCCCCTTCCAGGACAAATGAAGCTTTGTTAGTTGCCCAAGATAATAATGTCTCCCTCTGGGGCAAAGATTGGATGAGTTTGCTAACACCTGTAAAATACTGGGGTTCCCTAAACTTGGGGTCCCTCAGCTGTGATGCAAACCTACTGCACGCACAGCATCGAGCCAAGCTGCCTGGCTTGTCCCTTTAGGACTGGGGGCTGGGTAAGGGGAGCTGATGCCAGCATGAGGCTCACACTGCTTTGCCTCTGATTCTGGCGTCTTGGGTTTTCTTAAGCAGCTCACCTGCATCAATAACCTGCCTTTAAAGTGCCTTCTTTGTGTGTCTTTCCCAAGCAGACATGGGAGACAGTCTCTCCACCTCATTTCCATGATGGAGTCAGATTTGTTCCCATTACAAAATCTCCGCCATTTGGACCCTAGATACTAGCTCCTGAGTTTCTGCAAGCCTGGGGCTGGCTTGTGAGTTTTGCTCATTAGATGCTAAATTACTGCCACCGAAAAGCAGCAGATAGAGTTTGCAATCTTTTAGCACCAGGAAGCACACACATTAAAACAACAGGCCTGGAGAGAAGGAAGGTTTGTGGGACTGGAAGGAGCAAATGTCGGCTCAGGCAGTTTGTCTAAGTGGCAGGACTCGGTGGGCTGGTGCTCGAGGAAGGGGGGCTTCAGTTGATGACAGGAAGCATTTAGAAACCTACATTGTCCCCATCACTTGTCATGTGCCACCACGGGCTTGTCCCTTGTGAATGTTCCTACATTAACAGAAATATTCACTCATTTTGAAATATTACCAGGGTAATATTACCAGGGTAATGCCAGGGTAGCAATTTTAATTAATCAGTCTTTAAAGTGAATAAAGTGATATAGTTTGTTTGATATTTTCCTTCCCATCCTTGGAACCCTTCCCAAAGTCTTCCTGACCGGGGACTGCGGCTTTCCTGGGAACTTCCTCCTGCGATGCTGTGACATGGGCAGTGTGTTCACCTGTGCTTCCAAGCCAGGGCGAATGCTGTGACCTGGCTGACATGTCACCTCTCAGGGGGACCCAACTCAACTTCCCACGACACCGTGTACCTCTGAAATAACATCTGTTGTATTCGCCGTGTTTGCTAATTTCATCTCCGCCAAGAGCCATTACAGGGGAAATGGTGACTGGGAGGCATCTTTCTGGGGCTCCACAGCAGCCTTGCTCTGCCGTCTGCTGATCTACTGGCCTTCTCTAGGAGGGGAGCTCCCCACAGGTGCACGGCAATGCTCTCGATTCTTTCTTGCTTCACACAAGGGCAACCCACCTCTCTCCTGCAAAGTCGAGTGTGTTTACTTTTCTTTCTTTTTTTTTTTTTTTTAAGATTTATATATTTATGTATACAAGGAGCTGGAGTGGAGGCCAGAGGTGTGGCGGGTGAGAGGATTCACCAGAGACAGAGTGGGGAGCAGCACAGGCGGATCTACTGAAATACACTGCTGAGGGGAGCAGTGGGTGAGACAGGACAGGTCTGCTGTGCCATGCGGGAAGCTCCCTGGCTGGGGATTGAACTTGTGCCGCAGTGGCTGCAGATAGCTTTAGAGTGTTAAGACTCCACCCTTGTGCCACCAGGAAGACCCTGTGCTTACTTTTTTAATACACTTTTTTTTTTTAAAGCTTCAGACTTAAAGAAAAATTGCAGACAGTGCCGAGTTCCCATGTCAAACCCTATCAGTGGCTTACACATTAGTATGTTTCTTCTGTTGCGGCTAACAAACCTGTATTGATATTATTCATTAACTATCATGCCTTAGTCCGATATCCTTAGGTTTATATAACATCGCTTTTTCTATTTCAGGGTCCCGCTGGGGTGCCCACTCACATTTCATGGCCCTGTTTCCTTAGGCTCCTCTCGGCTGGCCATTTTCTCAAACTCCCCATGTTTTTTATGACCTTGACATCACTGACTAATACTGGTCAGGAATTTTGGAGAATGGGCCACCTTTGGGCTTTGTCTGATGTTCCTCTCATGATTTGCCAGGTTTCTTTATGGTACAGCCACTCTCTGTTCTCCTTTCCATACTGGTCCATACTGGACTCTACTGGCCTCTGCAGTTGCCCTTAGCAGCGAGGCATTACTCAGCCTTGGGAGGGGGGAGCGGTTTTGTTTCTTATCAACTGAATCCACTTTAATTTAGGACCACTCCTTATTGGTGAGAAGCCTGAAGTGAATCCCTTGGAAACTTAAAATCTCCCCTTATGCTATGAGTAAATCTCCCAGAAAAGCGTGGAATAAGGAACCTAGGGGAAGACAATCACTTTGAAGGAGGGTGCCCCCGATTTCTCTCAGAACAACTCTGCTCCTTATGCCTGTGTTTCTTGAAGTGGTATTTGTTTTGTGTGGGGTTCAAAGTGTTTTTCTTGACAGGTAGTATTTATGTTGGGGTCTTTGTTAGAATGCTAAATATTGTATGTGCAAAAGTATTATCCGGGGAAAATGGAAGAACAAATGAAACCGTTAGCACCCACTCTTGCTGCCTGAAAATTGGGCTAAGTGCTGTTGTAGCCACGTCGTTGAAGAGGCATCACAAGCCAGTACACACATCAGAGATGCTAAAGGGGTGTCAGAAACAAACTATGCCCAGTGGAACCTATCCCCCGAAATACCACATTTGTTTGTGGTGGGAGGGCAGTAAACGTGGAAGAAAACCCTCAGCAAACCATCATTTCCAAGTTACTGTGCTTATGCCCCAAATGGAAACATAGCTGTAGATCAGACTTCAAAATAGAAAAGTATTTTAGCTTCTTTCCCTTGGCATTTTTTTTTTTTTAATTGGAAACATCTCTGTCATGCTAAGAGGATTTGTACTAAAACGAGCCACATTTTTCACAGCTACTGTGAAGGAAGTGAAGGGTCCATTATAAAAAAATCTCAAGTAGCCTCAGCAATCGCGAAGTCTGTTCTCTCCTGTTCCCACATTCAACTCTTCCAACTCCCGAGTCTTCTCTTGCTTTTATTTTAAAGATGACACGAAGCTCCACATATGGCAGTGTGGGTGGAGAAAAGCGAGAGTACTGCCTTGCCTACTGGTCACGGATGGGACAGTGTCACTGGCCTTGAAGATATAGTAAAGCTCATGTCCTGCAAATGGTTCCCCAACTTCCCCAACTACCCTTGGAAGGGACGCTTGAGTGGGGGTCGCTGCAGGTGGCCCCTGGAACCTCCTCCTCCTCCACTCGGCCCCACCACAAGCTTCTGTGGCAGGAGTCTTTTTCACAGGTGGAGAGTGGGCCGGCTCCTCGGAAACTGTGCCTATTTCTTGGAGTGATGATGAGCCTTCTTGTCTCCCTGGAGGGGGAGAAATTCTCCTCTTGAAAGCTTTTCATATCACGAGTTGCCTTCTCATGTTATAATTGTGAATACATCCTTAGTTCTAGCACCTCCACTGGTGAGAAGCTCCTTGAAAGCAGGGACCTGTGTTCACATTTGTACACATTTCAGAAATCCGCAGATAATGGGGACAGGCAGTGGAAGCAGATCCAGAGGGAACCTGGGCTCTGGAAGCTCAGCTGAGGAGAGGAACTTCCGCCTCTGAGTTCTTGGTCAGGGCGTGGAGCAGACTTACAGGCTGGGCTCGCCAGAGCTGCTCTCAGACAGGGGGGCTCTGCTGTGTCACCAGAAACAGGCCCCTAGTTGGGCTGCAGGTTGCCTAACTCCTAAGAGAGGGCAAGACTCACAGGCTGGTGGTGATTTAAGGCTCATTCCACCCCAAGGCCCGGTACCCGCACTGTCCACGCTGCAGCCACTAGCCCTGTGGGGCTGTTTAAACTAAAATTGAGTAAATTTACATAACATTAAATAATTATTAACTAAGTTCTCATGTAACTGGCGAGGACCGTATCGCAGGCCCAGGGAGAGAATCTCATCATCGGAGGAGGCTGTTGGTGGTGGAGCTTGGCTCTTGCCTCGCGGGTCCTGAAGGGGCAGGCCCCGGTGGGCCCACCACAGCATTTCTCCCCGCATCAGATTATATTTACTGACAGTTTTACGTCAACCTCTGTGGAAATCCTACATATTTTGTGTCGTTAAGGGAATATCCACACAGTTCAAGACTGTGGGAAAAAAAATAAGGGATCAAGGGAGAAAAAAGAATTATAATCAATTAAAGAGCAAAATTAACAAGCAACTATGAACCAGAGATGCGCTGTGCAGGGGCGAAGGAGGGAGAGGGAGCAAAACAGGTGAGGGAAGAGCACAAGGGACTTTGGCGATGGTGCAGGGGTGAATTGGTGGTGGGAATTCTATGGGGTCTACAGGTGAAAGGAGAAAGCATGCACTGTACAAAAAGGAAGAATTATGTAAAATATGTAAAATAAAATACAAAAAAAGACTCTGGGAAAGAGAGCAGCAGCACAGCATGTCGTGGGGACCCCGATTAACTGCTGATACTCCTGTAGGGGAAGAGCTCAGAAGAGGAGAACTAACAGAATTGGCCAATAACACAATGAGCCTATTGTTCTTTATAGAAAGACATTTTTGCTCGTCTTAATAATGGGATAGTTAACAAGGGGAAGGCCACTTACTATGCTTTTATGTAAAATACATACACACAGACACAGTCAGAGCCTCAGCTGAAGCTGCCCACGGCTGGGGCGAGGTGTTGCAGTTCTCCGGTGCCCTGTTGATGGCGTTTCCAAGTATCTCTGGTAAAAGCTGAAAGTGACAAAGCGGCTGTTGATTTTTTTATTAATGAAGAAAAAGATCCCTGGCTGGACTGACCTTTACTTATCCAGAGTCCATGTGAGTTTAGCAAAATTCAATCTGCTCGAGATGAAAAGAAAATTGACTTTCTTATTTTCATTGTCCTATCCTGCAGGGAAAAATAAACTAAAGAGGTGACCAGAGCTGCCTGATCATCACAGAGTGCTGGCCCTGCCTGTGTGCAGCTGGAAATTGAAATTTATAACGCCACAGGCACTGCCCCTGCTCTGAAACAGTTCCTCTGATTGTATTTCTATTACTGGGTTTGCTTTACGCATTCACCGCATTCCTGCCCAATCAGTTCCGTATAGAAAATGTTGCGTAGCTCCGAGATCAGAGTTTCATTAAACATGGGTAGGTAGCTCAAGGCATTAGTCAGATAAATATTGTTCACTTGAAAAATATGTATTTTTTCAGGGTTTCTCTCTTCTCCTACCTCCCCCTTATCTCTGCCCTTTGAATTAATTGCACTCAGACCCACAGAAACCACCGGAGTTGGGGGTGAGGCAGGAGACTGTCAATCACAACTCTCCCTTTTCACACTTGACCAGGGTAAGAGTTCCAAGATTGGGAGCTGGCACAGTTCTCTTCCTGGGGGAAGCTCCTTTGTATTTTCACAAAACTCCTGATTCTAGGCACGGACCTTACTGGTAGCCCAGCAACACTCTGTGATTCTGTGCACATACAACATTAAAAGACTTGGGAGCAAACCACACTAGACATTTCTGTTCGGCTACTCCCTGCATGACCCTTGGAAGCCTCAGTTTTTCCTGTGCACAGTCACACAAACTCCAGAGGAAGAGTGAGGATGTAATGAGATCAACGTGCTGAAAAGAGGTGGCAGAGAGCTGGCAGGCATCACTTGGGATTGCTAGCTAAGAACACCGATCCAGGGCCTCCCTGGTGGTGCAAGGGGTTCAGTCTCAGCCTCTGAAGCTATCAGCAGCCACTGCAACTCAAGTTCTATCCCCGGCTAGGGAGCTTCCCACATGGTGTAGCAGACCTCTCCTGTCTCACCCGCTGCTCCCCTCAGCAGTGTACTTCAGTCGCTCTGCCTGTTCTGCTTCCCACTCTGTCTCTGGTGAATCCTCTCACCCCCCACCTCTGGCCTGCACCTAGCCCTTGTATGCATAAATAATCTTTTTTTTAAAAAAAGAATACCTATCCACAGGTTCTCTCTTGAGCTGGTGAACCAGGATCTCTCTGCTTGATCTGTGAGAGTTAATGTCCCAGGTGGCTTGAGGGGCAGCCCGACTTGGAAGTTGGATAGACTTGGCTGGAGCTGAGGGTCTTGAACTCCTACCCTCCTCATTCATTTCAGCTCCAGCTTCTAATGGTTACGTCTGTCCTTCCACATTTCCGCCAAGCATACTTCTAGCATCTGTGTAAATGCCTGCAGAGACAGGCTCCTCCCCCCATGTGGAGCACCCTGGTTCATCTCTGGCGGCTCCCAGTATGCTCCTAGTTTTCAGCCCAAAGCTATATCTGCCCCTAGTATTTTTCCTCATGGATGCAAAGTCCACTCCTGGGGACAGGCAGGGGGAATTCATTCTTTCTATTCCTGTCTGACAGCCTTATACATTTGAAACTGCTCCCGAGTCTCCTGGAGAGTTTTCTCTTCCCTAACCCAGAGCAACCTGCACCAAAGAGCCACACCCCATAATTCAGACTGTTTGTCCAGACCTTGCCCAGTGTACCTCCACGGCCTGCATCCCAGTGCTGTGCCTGTCTTCCGAGAGCTGACCCTCCTTCCGAGTTTACAATGCCCTCTTCCAACAACTCTTTCCATTGGCAAGTATGAACAAAAAATGCTCTCACATCTTTCCATCTACTTTCCATTGCTTCAAACATAAGTCAAGCTGTTCAAAACCAAGTTTATGGCTTTTACTGTAAGAGCTTCAGTTGTAGGACAGAGCTGGGGACAATGGGGATGAAATAATACCTAGTCCAATATCCCTTCATCACACCCATTTTATGTTTTTACTTTTTTTTATATTCAAAAGGACAGGTTTATTATAAAAAGGAAAGGAAAGACAGTTGCACAGACACAATCAGGCAGAAAGAGTGGTCCCAGAGAGGAACAGGTTTGTTAAAAGAGGCCTGCTTCATCGCAGATGGCCAGTCTTGGGAGGAGAGCTGCCTCTGCTGCTTAGCAAAGGGAGAAGCGTGGTGAAGAGAAACACTTGCCAAGTCCCAGGTGGACAGGAGGGCTGCTGCCAGACCCACTTTAAAGATTAGATTGGTACAGTCAATGTAATGGAAAACAGTATGGAAATTCCTCAAAAAATTAAAAATAGAATCACCATATGATCCTGTAATCTCATTTTTGGGTATATTCCAAAAGATATGAAATTACTATCTGAAGAGATTGTTGCAACCCTACATTAACTGCAACATGATTTATAATAGTCCAGACATAGAAATGACCTAAGTATCCTCAAGAAGATGTGGTACATATACACAATGGAATACTATTCAGCATTCAAAGAAGATAAGCACATGCAATTTGCAGCGACATGGATGGAATTAGCGGGGGTCATACTCAGTGAAATAAGCCAGAAAGAAAGAGAAAAATATCAAATGGTTTTACCTATAACAGGACTATAGGGAAACCAAATAGGAGAGAACTTGGGGTGGGGGGTGGGGGGAGGAGGAGGCTAAGGGCACAAAATGGAGTAGAAAAGAACACAAGGGACCACGGAGATGGATCACGGGTGAATTGGTGGTGGGTTACCCAAAGGGAAGACAAAATGTAAAAGATATAAATAACAATAAAAAAAAAGAAATTACCTAACTATCCACTGATGGATGAATGGATAAAGAAAATATGGGACACACTTACATCTGTCTGTCTGTCTATCGATCGATTTGTCTATCTAAGATATATATAGATATAGATATATGAAATATTATTCAGTCACAAAACACAAGAATATCCTGTCATTTGTAACAATATGAATGGATCTTATTCATTATAGTAAGTAAAATGTAATGGAATTATATTAAGTAAAATAAATCAGAGGAGGATAAAAACTGCATGATCTCAATTATACGTGGAATTGAAAAAAAACAAGGTTAGAGAAACATAACAGATTGGTGGTTGCCTATTGTAGGGGAGGGGGAAGTGAATGAAAGTGGTCAAAAGGTACACACTTCTAGTTATAAGGTGACTGGGTTACATCTGGGGGTGTAATGTATGGTGACTATATATACCAATACTGCATTGTATATTTGAAAGTTTCTAAGGGAGATTTAAAATGTTCTCACTACAAAAAAAGTTGCTACTGTGAGGTGATTAGTATTTTAACTAACTTTATTGTGGCAATCAGTTTGCAAATCTGCATATATCAGACCATTACCTTGTATACCTCAGACCTACATAATGTTGTATGTCAAATGTATCTCGATAAAGCTGGGAAAAAAATTGGAGGCATTAGGAGGTTAGCTGAATTACCCAAATGCACTATCCCCCCCGCCGCAAAAAAAAACAAAAACAAAAACAAAAACAAACCAAACCCCAAAACAACACTCATATAGCTTCAGGCTGGTTTTATTAATCTGCAAACATTTTAAAAAAGGAAAATAAACCAATATTTTAAAAGTCAAATATTTCACATAAAAGCTGTGGATTTTATGGCTTCTCTTGGAAGATAGGAAATTTTGCTATTCTTGGCCTATATTGCTACATAGCAACCAGGGACTTCCCTTAAAGCCTGGCCTGTTAGATGAGGCTCACACCCTTCCCATCACCTGCTTGGCCTCTATAGACACTTATGTTTACCACACACAGTGGCATATCACACTTTAGAAGAACTTGTACATCTCCCCTTGAACCATTAGGTCAGGCCTATGCAGTAGGGAGCTGGCATCATCCTACTTACACACCCTAGATGCATATAAAAGGGATACCTGAGTTCCCTAACTAACCAGGCAGAAACCATATAGTGAAGTGCTTCTGGGCCTCTAGAGTCAAACTCCCTGGTTTCAAGTCTCAGTTTGGTCATGGAAATTTGTACAATAGGTAAGAAAAATTTCTGAAGTTTGATTTAACATTAAAACAAAGATGATGGTATTGGCAGTGTCTGCCACATAGCACTGTTGAGCAGAGAAAATGAGACCATCTAGAGACTTTCAGCAGTATGCTTTATGAATGTTGGCTATTGGTATTCCTTATAGGCTAGGAAAAAGAATCTTGGTTTTCCAAGGTCGAGTGTGAGGCTTTCCCATTGTGTTGCCCTGCCACACCCGCTCTGGCTCATGTGTGTGTTTTATCCCACCCATCCATTTCTCCAGCAGACACACCTCTTACTATGTGGGAAAATCTTCTGGTGACATATTGTAACAAGCTAAACCCTCCACTGCAAGTGGAAGACATAAAAGCATCTCTTCTGGGTGTTGGGGTGAGATGTCTGCTTGGTTCTAACTTCATATCAAAACTGAAGCCGGGGAAGCTTTGCTCCCTATGTGTTGAGCATACACACCTCCTGGAACCATATTGTCTCCTGCAGAAATATTGTCTTGACCAGACCAGAAAGGAACCAATGTAGAAAAGAGAGACTATGAAGATGCCCTTTGACTCCTGAGTCAAGTTGCCCGGGGAGATAAATATTACTTTTAGCCTTTTTAATTTCATGAGAAAATAAAGTCATTATAATAAGGCATTTTAGTTGAGTTGCATGCTGAATTCATTTAAGTCAAAAGTATTTGCTTCTTCTGACATTAATCAACCACTTTAGAAATACCACTTCTTTGTTTTATATTGATTCTTAGTGGATCAACATAATTACACTTTAGTTCTAAGCTCTTCTAAGCTTCCTCAGATTCTTCCTGGCTAACGTGCTATTAATAAACACTTAGAGACATGGTAAAAGCCGTCCATTTAAAGAGCTTTGCAGTTAAATCCCATCATAAATCAGGGTATCCTCTAGCCAATTGTTAACCACCCTCTAATACAGCAGACTTGAAGATTGTGTTTTTCATCTGCCTTAGTTGGTACCACTCTTGATAGATACCTGCCCATCTGTGAACTCTGGCTGGTGACTCCTGGTCTCTCTGTCATCCATCACCCTTTGAAGGAAATATGGAATTCTGCTTATTTATTGAAACATGTAACACCCATTTTCTTAATCCTCAGTGCTCTTTGTAGAATTACAAGCATTATATATCAGATTGATTTTTCACGTGAAACCATGTCAAAGAGGCTTTATGTTTGTGAACGTCAGAGTCGAGGCCATAAGCCAGGTTGTAATATGTGAATCAAATAAGTGCTCACAGCAATAACATCCTTTCTGCTCTGGTGAAATGGAGCGGTGGTGAATGCTCAATAGATGTGTAGGTCTTGCAGCCATTTTACAGACATTGTTGCCTTTTGAAATTTGTGTCACAGAAGTCAATAGGGGATGAAGGAATTTAAAAAGAATTGACAAGCCATGTCTTGTACTGCACAGGGAACCCTCCACAACAGAAAAGTGCCCTTAGGGCTTGGCAAAATGAAGGTCACAAGTGACCTCTCAAAGCACCATTTCCTTGATGTGGCCAAGATGGCAGAAGGGTTGAGAAGGTGGAGAACGTCCATGTGGGTAACTCATGAAGCTTTGTTGCTAGGAGAGAGTCAAGGAGGTTTCCAAAGAAGGATTTAGAATATCTGAAGGGCAATTTCTGTGTTTAATTTCTGAACAGAAGTAGCTTGGACCTACTGATAGGCTAAGACTTGAGGAAGATATTTTGAACATATGGAGATTGTGGGGATGTGAGAGGAAACATAAAGCAAACTCTGTGAAAAGGATAAGGGAGAATGACTCAAGGATGGGCCCAAGACAGACTGGAGAGGGCAGATCAGTCTCTGAGTGGGTAGATCAGTAGGCTAGAGAGGGCAGCTAAGGATGAGAAGGTCATGTGCTTCTATGGGCTGCCATCAAAGGGCTTGATGGGCATCAAAAGCACAAGCAACAAAAGAAAAATAAATGGTATTCTATAAAAATTTAAAACTTTTTTTTTCAAAGGACATTATAAAAACAACATCCTAAGGATGGAAGAAAATATTTGCAAATCATATATCTGGCAAGGGTCTAGTATTCAGAGTATATAACCACCCTAACCACTCAACAATAAAAAGATAAACAATACAATTAAATAATGGACAAATATGGATGTGAATAAACATTCTCTAAAAAGACCTACAAATGGATGACACTCATGAAAAGATGCTCAATATCACAAATCATTAGGGAAATTAAAATCAAACTAGGAGATACCACTTGATGTCCACGAGGGTTGGTGAAGATGTGGAGAAAGTGGAACATTTCTGGTGGAAATGGTGCTACTGCTGGGAAAAACAGCTTGGTATTTCCTCAATAAGATAAACATAGACTTATATGATCCAGCAATTACCGTATTTACCCAAAAGAATTTAAAACAGGTTCTTTAACACATTATTGGTCAAGACTGTTCACAGCAGTTCTAGTCACAATAAGCCAATGGATAAAAACAACCAAATGTTCACCAATCTATAAGTGAGTAAATATGGTATGTATCTACTCTGGAACATTACTTAGCCATGAAAAATAGATTTATAGATACATACTACACTGAAAACTTTGAAAACAGTAAGAGACCAGACACTAAAGGTCACATACTGTATGATACCATTTTATGAAATATCCAGAATAGGCATAATCAAAGACACAGAAAGCAGACTGGCGGTTGTCAGGTATGGTGGGGAGAGGGGAGGAATGGGAAGTGACTACTCAATGGGTGTGGACTAAATGTTGTGTAAAATTTTGTGGAACTAGAGGTGATATTTGTGTAACATTGTACTCACCAAATTGTTCACGTGAAAACAGTTTATTTTATGCTATATGAATTTCACCTCCATAAATAGAAAAAATCTTAGGTTAGAGCTCCTGGATTCCTCTTTTTCCCAGCATCTCCCACCTGCATGGACGGGAAGCTTGGGTGAGGTAGTCCCCGCTGCTGGGGCTGTGGTTTCCTTCTTCAGTCTATTACCTTTGTTTTCCATCTTTTTAGAATGCCCAGTGGTTTCTCATTTATTGTGGTCTCCCTTTTTCTATATTCATGAATTGTGTTTTAAAAATGCAATTTCAGAGACATTTAGGGACTTGGAATAAAAGACAGGGACTTTTATTTTTTTGGATTGAATAGAAAAATCTCAAATGCCATCATCGGATGACTCCGTCTCTTCTAATTTAAACCCCTTCCTAAGAATTTGATTTTACTCAGTGTTTATCTCTAAAATGACTTAACTGCTTTCCATAAAGTGCCTGGTGGGTTTTTGTGGTGTTTCCCCCACTGCTAGAAAGAGGCTCTCATCTTTTTATTGTGATCCAATGTTCTGATTAACTAGCTCATTCGGAGTGGGGTTCCTAAGGGATATAGTTTAAAATAAACCAGGGATTACTGAAGAGAAAAGAAATGAGATACATAATGAATCATAAACACAAATGAGTTCCATAAAATATTTACCTGTAGTGAAGGAGGGTTTGATGCGATTTGAACATAAAGAAGCAAGTTAACTCATCACTAGCTCTAGATTTCTTACAGTGTGCCACAAATTTGCATTTTTATTGAAAGGTCCCATCATTGGGAATGACTAGGGGCCTACACATTTTTTTTCTTGTTTCTAGTGTTCTGTTTCCATATCCTGAACCTCATTTATGTGTACTCAATTCCGTTTTAACCACTGGCTTGCAACCCTGTAGGTGTGTGTTTAGGAATAATTACAGAAACCCCATAGAATACTTGGGGGGCTTAGATGATACAGTGTGTGGAAAGTTCACACATGTTCCTAGCCAGGACTGAACCAACTTGGCCGTGATGCTAGTGAAGGCGCACATTGTGCAGCATGTGAGGGCCCTTTCACACCCCAGAGTGAGTTCCCCACACTCTGCAGCCTATATGCGCAGGGGTCAGGAGCACTGGACTCAGACGGCCTGGCCCAGATCCCCAGCTCCATGGACCTAACATCTATACTGCTGTTTCCTTTTCTGCAAAAGGGAGATGATAATAATATGCTGGCTTCGTCAGACTGTTTTGAAAATGACAAAGAAAATACATGCAAAGTGCTTAAAATAGTATCTGCCTCAGGATAAATGGTTAATAAATTCTAAGGATGAGTTTCCAATTATACCTTTCAAGAATATCAAAGTTGAGCCATATTGTACATAACTTAAAGCCAGTATGGTAACAACGGCACTTTTCTGGACCTCAGGCTCATGGCATTTGGCTCCGTAATGGATTATAAGCCCTATTCGTCCCTTTACCTCTTTTGGCAGTGGCAGGTAGCGATTCTCTGCTGGGGGGTATACCCATGGCAACCTCAGTACTCTCACCACTCGGCCCACCAGACCTCAGAATTCATCTCAACACTCAGGCTGGACAGCACATGAGAAATAACCAGTTTTCCATCTTTATCCTTGAAACTCAATTTAAAATGATCACTATTCCTTAGGAAGGAAATTAAGTGGAGGAGGGGCTAAGACAGCAGGGGGAAGACCCCGAATGACTGCTGTTCTCTGGAGCATCTGCTGAGCCGTTCTCTGTCACGAACATGTACTCTTCATTACCCCAACGTGATGACTTGCAGGAACATAAAATGAGCTAATTTTGGAAATTTGTCAATGCAGAAATTCAAATAATAAAATAGCCAGATTTATACAAGAGCTGCTGTAAAAATGACACTAGAATTTATCTCTGCCACTGGGTGGGGGCAAGCGGTGGATACAGCACAGAATGTCAGCTGGCAGTTTGCTTTATGCACAAGAAATATTCTTGCATTTGTTATTTCAGTTATGGGAAGGCTGATCAACTCTCAGTGCAGAAATTATAGGGAGAAAAGATTTATTAATTGATGCACAATTCATTTTTATAGTATTTTAGGCTGGGTCACAATATTTTTATGGGATCTTTGATTAGGAAAATTCTTGCCCAAATTAAAACAGGGCGCATTAAGGGATAAGATGAAAGTGTGGGAGGAGGGGTAGGAGGGTCTGCGTTGGCCCAATGGTTAGTGGGACATGGTCCTGGATGTCGCCGTTCTGCACCCAGCGCTGCAAACTTGGGCCCATTTTGCCTGACCTGACATACAAGGACAAACATTTGTGGGAGGTGCTGATGGTCCTTAGAAAGGTGGAAAAGGCAGGGGCGTCTGTTGCAGTTTTGGTCCCTGTTGTATCTTTTGGTTCATGCGCTTCCGTTGAATCTCCTCACTGTCACAGAGGGGTGGGCTGGAGATTGTGGTCCCCTGGCTGCACTGGCGAGGTTGCTCGTTGATTCAAATTGAGACATTCACCTCTGCCTCCTAGGAATTTGGAATTGTGATTTAGAGATTTCTACAGAGCCGATCTCTGCCTGTATTTGTGTGGTATATTGGTGTGGGTTGGCTCAGCCCTGTTAAGCTCTGGGGGATGGGTGGTTAGATGCATTAAGTCATGAAAGGAAAAGCTGGGAAAGAAGGTGATACTGCTGTGTGGGGCCAAATGGACTGCGGATTCACGCGGAAGGCAAGTAACCCCCAGTTCCCTAGACATGCCCCTGACTTTGAGGAGGCCACATATGCGGGAATAACACCCGCCCTGGTTTCAACACATTCCTGTCCCCAGGGCGGCTTTCTGTGCTGCCCATTCCTCTTCTTTTCCCCCTTAGGTCTGTAGATGTGCATTGCATGCTGATCTCAGTGGCTAGCTGCTGCTCTGCTGGGAGCATGTGAGATAGTGCCCACACTCTGAGCCTTGCGGCTGCCAGCATGTGCTGCCTTTCATGCTTCTCCCTGGTCCACTCATTCCATACGTAACAGCTCTCATTAGTGCCCTTTTCCTTAGGCACGAAGGTCAGAAGGAGATGGAAATTGCCATTTCAGTTTTTTCTTTCTCTGAATTAAGTATCCCAAATCCCCATAATTACTGAAGAGAAGAAATCTTGTGAGTCCACTGGAGGCACTTTCATCTTAGATGAGAATCTTTCAGAGAAGACCTGCCATTACTCTTTCCAAAGTGTCACCTGGCCAGGTGACTTCCGTGCCAGGAGCCTATTGCCTCTCGTGTGAGACTCAGACCTCAGCAGATGTTAACGGTGGTGGTGGTGGTGGAGGGGCGGTCACCATTTATCCTTCGTAGGAACCTGTCAACCTTTCACCTCCACCATTTGATACCCCTCTAGACTCTGAACTAGTCTGGGTGCTCCTGGTGTCTATGTCTTTTCTCAGCGATCCATTTGGGTCAACCTCTAAGAGCTTGATAGCTCCCTCTAAATTGTCTCCATATTTCTTTTTTTTTTTTAAAGATTTATTTTTTATTTATACATACAAGCTGGGGTACAGGCCAGAGGTGTGGGGCGGCGAGAAGGTTCACCAGAGACGGAGTGGGTAGAAGAACAGGCAGATCAGAAATACACTGCTGAGAGGAGCAGCGGGCAAGGCAGGAGAGGTCTGCCACGCCATGTGGGATTCTCCCCGGCTGGGCGTCGAACCTGCGTCGCCGCTGCCAACAGCTCCACAGCGCAGCGCTTAACCGCTGCGCCACCGGGGAGGCCCTTGTCTCCATATTTCTATGCAAACGTGAGGGCAGAGGTGCCCATCGGCATGGACCCCCCCACTTTATTTACCCAACCTTTCTCATCTAGGTGACTTTCGAAAAAGTTCTTCAACAAAATCTCTGGGGTTAGTCTGGACTCAGTCCAGAATACAATAAAAAAGTTCTAGCTACAATAGATTTTTACTAGGAATCTTATTTATGTTTTTATGGTTTCTGAAGCTCTTCTTTAATTACTGCCTATGCGGCACTCAAGATCTGTCATGAATGATAAAGGATCATTCTTGTTATTATCTTAAATTTACTTCACTTCCACCCAATACATTAACCTTTATTACTGTAAGTTATAGCTGTTAGAAGCCAGAGCTAAAGAATAAAGTTTATTTCCATTTAAGAAGTGAAGGGAGGCAAGTCATTGCTTTTCTTAAGAGAGTAGGATGAGGAGGGGAGAATGTGTCATTTGTTGGATACATAACAGATGCATTATGTTCCCTGTAGAAGGTAATTATCTAGGGGCCATTTGCTTAGTTTGGTTAGAATTTCTTTCAGAGGTGGGAAGTAAAGGGAAAGAAAGGAGAAAAGGGAGAAAGATCGATTGGCTGACAGATGGACTAATTAAGTGATGAAGAAATAGAAGAGATGAAAGGATTATAGACCAGGAAGATAGCAGCTCTCTTGAAAGAAGCAGGATGTGAAAAGTCTCCTAAACAAGAAATAATAAAACAGATGGTTCGAGTTATATAAATGATGTTTGCTTATTGAAAAGTGCTTTTCTTCCTAGTTTCTGATATACTTGAATGTCTCTATAGAAGAAAAAATGGGACGATGTTCATTTTAGATGCTTAATAATATATATTAATCTTTTACTGCTTTACCTTTTGTCTAGAGATCTCAAAGTCCTTTCTCAGCTTAGTTAGAACTTTGCAGGCTCACTTTCTTGGTGGTAAAGACATAACTTTTTTAACATTGGAGATTAAAGTCAAGGAAGCTGTCCTTTTCAGAGAATGGGTCTCTCTGTTGGAGAGGCCGTGCCCATGATTTACAGTTTTACATCTTGTTTCATCTATTCTTCCGTTCTCTGTTAATCAGGATTATGCTGGTTATTAGTATCAAAAAACCCAAGTCAGATTAATTTGATTTAAATTAGCAAGCAAGCAAACATATAAAACAGGGGAGCCCAACTATTGTCTTCAGTTTAGGTTGGATCCAGGCATTCTAACATCACCAGGTCTGTCTGTCTCTGACCATTGACTATGTGAACCTTGCTTGAATTATTCTCTGCCAAGCTCTCCCTCCCACTGATCTCCAGAACTATGGCAATGGATGTTTGTAGAATTCACATTCCCCCAGAGGGATGGTCCATTCTCTTTCTGTGGGAGGGAATGTGTTTCACTGACTGTTGTATATTCACATTCGTTTCTCAGGTTTGAATCATGAGTTTCTAGACTGGTTACTATACCTAAGTCACCTGGAGAGGGGGACAGAAAGTCTCCATTAGGAAGGAATAGACCAAAAGGAGAACAGAAGCCGATGACACCTTCCATTCTGTAGAAAGTCTCTTTGACTCACATCTTATCTTCTTACATCCACGTGTGATACAGGTATCAACTGGAAAATTTGCAGTGTGGCTATTTCTGTTTCCCACATTGGTGCCTTCTCTTATGTTGTTCCTTTGCCTGAAAAGCCCACTGTCAGCTTGCTTTTATCCTGTCTGATGTTCCCTCACTGATCTTTCTACAACACTCTATCACCCAACTTGGCACATAGGAGGCCATCCTTGTGGTCTTTTCTGAAAGACCTTACTCTCAGTTTACCAACTGGATTATAGAGTCCCATTATGGAGGCATCTGGCCTCGTAGACTGGCCTCCCCCTTCACCTGGCATACACAGTGCATGCTCCATGCTGTGATTGGGTATCCTGGATTGTGTATAACCTGTACCTATTGTCTAGTTATTTGCAAAATGGAGACCATAATGCCGTCCATATAAGGCTCACATAAAGGATAAGAAGAGATCCTTGAGGTCTTTTTACATAGTAAATATGCAATAAATAATGTGTGTATGTATTTTTACACACACATATGTGTACTTTAGATGATATATTTCCTGAGGACAGGGCCCTTGCCTCTTCTTTCTTGCATGTGATTCCAGAGTTGGCAGAGACCCTCCAAATGAGCCTGTGACTGTCTTATGCTAACACTCAGATTCTTATTTTGCCATCTTGCACCTGATGTCATGTTAATTCAAACAACCGCTGCGATTAATATAATCTTTCCGAATTTTCTTTTCCAAATGGAGCCATGGATGCAATACTGCTGGCTTTGATGAGGGGAGGGGCTAACCCAAGGAATGTGGCAGCCGGTAGGAAAAAGCAAATGGATCCTCGCTTAGAAACTTCAGAAAGGTGTCCTACCCACACCTGATTTTACACTGCCTAGATCTACGTTAGAACTCTGACTTATAGAGCTGTAAGATGATATGTTCATATTCATTAAGCTACTGAGTTAATGGTAATTCATAGTACCTATAAAGCCAATACATAGAATTTTAGGGGACACCCCCTGCCCAGCCCTCCTTGGAATAATATATATCTGAGAGGCCTAGGTAAAAGAAAATATGGGCTGATAGGGTAAGTTCCCTAAATCCTCTTTAAACAAGTGAACTAAATCATGAACTGGAGAGCCCTGTCCAGGCAATTCAGCCCAGACAATGTGAGTCCATGTGACAGAAAAAAAAGCGTTAGATCCTGACTAATTATTATCACAGTTTCTTAGAGGGGAAAAGCTGAGAGTTCACATGCATAGCGTCTGTGCCTGCCTGGGCGTAGGCCAACACAGAACAAGCTATGTTGCTGTGCTCTCCTCCCCACCTCATCCACTTAGCCTTTAAATACCTCCTCCCAACTCCCTGTGGGGAGGCAGGCTATGTTCTCCTTCCTGCACTGGCTCCCTCATGCATGAGTCTAATAAAGTCTTGCTGGGTTCAGCTACAACTAATGCTCTCTGTTGAATTCTTTCCCCAGAGGGCAAAGGACCCACTCTTTTGGGTCAGGGTCTTTCACATCTTAATTTTCATCATTCGTATCAGAAAATAATTTCTTCCTAATTCAGTGTCACACCCCTTCATTCTTCAAAATGAAGCCACTGGAAGTGAGGACAAGCCTTGACTATAATAATTTGAAGGTCAATATTTTCAGCAGATCACGCATCCTGCAGAATGCCGTGTTTAAACCAATTCCTCCCAGTCTTTTCTAAATCTCCCCATCAACTGCCTTGTATTTAGTTATCGTTACTTCTCTTCCCTTAACCTTAGGTAGTTGGTATCTATAGAATTTTCATCAGGTAGTTTCATGACAACTTCTATTCTCTTTAAGTTCCGTGACTTGTATTCTTGTTACATTCCCTATTATTTCATAGATTCTTCTGATAAAGTGTATGGAAATAGGGCCTGGATAATTGGCGATCACATCCTCTGCCCCGCCACTCTAAAACTCCATAAAATTATAGTGAAATTAAATGAACCTCAAGGAAATAATGCAGCAGAAATATTTAAAGATCCTGACTAAAGGATTTTTTCAAGCATTTTAAAAATATGCCATTACTTCAAATTTTGGTTACTTAGGAAGATAATTCTTCAGGCTATGATTAAAAATAAATTTAAATTAAAATGTAGTTAAAAGGTAACAGAGCCACTTATAAAATCTCATCTGACTCAGGAAGGCAGTGGAGTCAATGTCTTGTGCACACTTCGATGTGGTTTATGGGATCTATATTGTGTAGGAGGAACAATAACGAAGCTTGCAGCTCAGTGAGAACACCAAAGTTGATTTGAGTTTCTTTTTGTTGGTGCCTCCATCTATGACAGCCATAACAAGAGCTTCATTTTCTGACTTGTTGAAGCACTCACAAAACTGTTGGCCTTCTCTGTGCTAGGCAGGAGATGGGGAGTAGTGAGTCTCAGAAAACTCCATGATACTGTACATTAATTCAGGCTGAGACCAACCAAGTCATTATAAAGTAGAAAGTAGCATTTTCTCCACTGGACATTCAAACCAAGGTCACCTACCTACACTCTAATAGTGACTGTTTCAATGACTAAGAAGGAGTCCCCTCCTTAATGCATGCTCTAGATAAAGTTTTCACCACAAACAAACCATTTCAGGCTAACCCTTCTAGGCTAATGATATGGAATCTCACAACACAGCAAGAGATCACAGGCATGGAGAGAGCATGAATTCAAGGATGGAATGACCTCACGGAAAGTAGAGCGAAGAGGACCCCAGGCTCTTTAGTCAAAAATGAAAAGTGCTTAAATAGAGCCTCCACCTCTTTCTCCAGGAGCAGCAGCTACCCCCGGTCCCTGGTGCTCTCTCGATTATGCTGAATTGCATAAGCTTTAGTAAATTGTTTGGTACTTGCAGGATTCAAGGCTCTATCATTTCCACTTCTCAGGGACCTCAAGAACTCAGAATCTGGTAACATCAGTCTCAGGATCCCCAATTCTTATTGTACAGTCCCCACCAGATGGAGAGAGTTTGGACATCTATAGGGGCTGAAAAGTTCAGGTCTCTGTCTTCAGAACCCGAAACTCAAATGGTATATGGGACAGTCAGGCGACTTTAGGTCAGAGATGGCAACTGTGTGCTCCATGCCCTCCTCCTGCCCGCAGAGATAATCTACGTGATCACACGACTCTCTTCTGCTGTGTAACTTCAGAATCCTCACGTAATTTCCTGCCATTGCGAGAACTAGCACACAGATGAAATCCACTTGTCATCTCTGCTATAGGACAAACTCGATGCACTATTTATTGTCCCCTCAGTTTCAAACAGCCCTTTATGCTTTTCTTTGTGATGTTTGGGTTGAGATTTTGCAAATTGTGCTTCTGCCTTGCCTGCTGGTTACTGTTAGCTTAGATGAATGCTAGGGGAGCTGGAGGAGGAAGGGACTTTCTTTGTCCTTCCTGGTTTTTGTGATTTTCTGCATCCTTTCGCAGTTGCAGTGCAATCCAGTTTGCAGTTTTTCCAGCACTTTTGAAACAAGACCACCGCCCAGCCAGGGCGCCCTGCAGAGGTCTGAGTTTCAGCAGCACCTCCTCAGCCTCTAAATGTTAATTATTCCAACCCTTCTTTTGTTCCCCATGGAGGGCGAGTAGTTCTTCCAACAATTGCTCAGTCTGAGTCTGTGATAGTTCTTTCTTTTTGCCTTTAGAGTGATCTTCAATTTTATAACTTGTCAAAAATTCTTCCATTGCCATGTTTAGATAACTTGATAAGGTTTTCATCTTAAGACAGTGCTCATTTGACACATTTCCCACCCACTTGATTGTCCATCTGCCCGACGTCCTCTGTTCCCCTTCCCTCCCTGTCTCCCTGCCACCCTGCTGATGCCAGCCTGCCTTGTTAGCTGATTAAGAGGCTTACTCCAGCTGCCACCGCAGTTGTAGAGGTCGTGGGCTGGAAATCTCTGGGGACACCATTCACCCTAGTGACCCCTGTGGCTAGGTGCTGCCTCTGGTCACTTCCCCAGCTGTTGAGGAAAATAATGCATTTAAAAATTGGCGCTAAACTGGGGATGCTTTAGCCTGTGACCGATTAAGCACTCATTGTTTTATGGTGATTAGAACTGTGTACTTTATCCCACCCAATTCCCTCACTTTAAATTATCATTTTTTAAAGATTAATTTATTTATGCATACAAGCTGGAGTGCAGGCCAGAGGTGTGGGCCGGTGAGAGGGTTCACCAGAGACAGAGTGGGGAGCAGAACAGGCAGATGGACTGAAATACACAACGTGCAAGGTAGGAAAGGTCTGCTGTGCCACGTGGGAAGCTCCCTGGCCAGGCATTGAACTCGCTCACGCTGCAGCTGCTGACAGCTCCACAGTGCTGGGCTCAACCCGTTCCCACCAGGGAGGCCCTTAATTCCCTCACTTTAAAGAGGAGGGAGCTCCCATCCAAGTACTAACCAGGCCCAACCCTGCTCAGCTTCCGAGATCAGACTAGATCAGGTGCCTTCAGGGTGGTATGGCCATAAACTATTACAGCAGGGATACAGGGGAACCAAATGAGAGAGAGACATTTAGTGAGAGAGGGGGAGGATAAGGGCTCAAAGGGGGTGGGGGAGGGAGAGGGAAGAGAGCAAAAGGGACTTTTGTTGTGATGGTTCACGGGTGAACCACTGGTGGTGGGTAACCTCGGGGAATACAAAATAATGAAAAAGACATAAAAATAATAACAAAAAATAAATAAAATTCAGTTAAAAAATAAAATTTTATAGGCAAAAAAAAAAAAAACACAACACTTTCCTGTCTAGGTGGGGGGGAAGACGAGGAAGTTAAGTCTCAGAAGTGATCAGGGAACCGATACTGGGCCTCTGTGACGTGGACGTGGAATTAGAATGTGAGACATCAGGCCCAGATAGCAAAGCTGCAAGAGGGAGGTGACAGAACAGAGATTCACCCCTTAAGGCAAATGCCTCCTTCCACCCAAGGGTGGTCCCCATAAAACATGGGGGCCCTGTGTGCCCACATAGGCGCTGGCCTCCTTTGGCTGGGAAGGTTAACAAGGAGTGCAGAGAAGGAGAGGCAGCTGCTTTAGATAAAGATTCCAGGAGATGTTGTGGATATTGCTGATAGAATGGGACTTAAAAATTTCTAGGTCATTAAAATCCCCTTTGAAGAGCATAAGAAAGGAAAAATATTGGCGAGGAAGAGGCTCCCACAGGCAGATACACACCTTGCATTTCATGATGATGAATTTTATACCGAATAAAATTGTTAATGGCGAACGTGGTATCAATTAATGTCCTATAATTGCTATTAATACAGCATAAAATTAAAATACAGTAATTATAAAGTGACTGTAATTACATATCAATAAGAAACTTTATAGACAAAAAGGATCTGAGGAAAGTAAAATACCAAATTCAGAAATGAAAATGTTGAGAAATAATCAAAGGCCTCACAAATCAAGGTGTTTGTAAAAATGAGGGAGCGGATGGGTCTTAAGAACACAGTCAGAGTAGAAAAGGGGAACAGAAGCGGAGCACAGAGCAATTAAAATGTCCCCTGTCCTGATTCACTACTTAGGCAACTGGGATTATCTGAATCCTGAGCTTCCTGTAGATGAAATTTAATTATTTTTAAAGATGTTGGCCACTGCTTCCTGTACCAGGTATTTTTTGGGGCACTATATGCACATGATCTTACCTCTTAATTCATGTTCCCCGTTTTAGAGATGAAGAAACAGAGGCTCTTAGAGGTTGAGCAGTTGTCCAAGGTCTCAGCCGACAGTAGGAGTTGGGATTTGAACCTGGTACCCACAGACAAGTTCTTCCCATCACCTCCTGCTGCCTTGTCAGTTATTGACAGCGCTTCTCTCATCCACCTGCTAGTTTTTGGAGATGTCCTTAGGCCGCCTATGGCTCTCAACTGTGGATGCCAAAACAGGCCACAACAGGGCCTATTACACATCCCTCTGGAGGAAGAGTGCAGGGTGGGGCTGGGCAGGAAGTGGGTGATGCAACAGTCTGTGGGTAGGACAGCAAAAGCTGACTCTGCCTGTACCTTGTTAACTGAGGCATGTCTCCTGTCATCTCAGGTGTCACACACACACACCTCTGTGGTGGAGGGTCTTCTGCTCCAGCTATTAACCTCCCTTAGAAAGAGCAGCTCTTTCATCAGAGTTACCTTTGCCAAAAAGCTTTTATCCTTGAAATATGCACAAAAGCTATGGACAGACTTTGCACTGTTCTCTATTTTGTTTTTAAGTAGCAGGAAGCTTTTGAGTGTCTAGTACACAAGGGAATTCTGAAATCTCCAGAGGGGGTGCCAGTGAAAGACTCTTGCTGCTTTTCCACAAGATACTCCCAAGATGGGAGAGACTTGGGAGCGTCCATCCTTACCAGCACACATGTACAAAATTCTCATTTTCTGGAGTGTAGAGGATTCTGGGGCAGAGATTCTATTTTTACTGTCAAAATGTGCTTTTGACGTCTAATAGATCAAGGCTAAGGGTACTGTCTAACAGCCTGCAGTGCACAGGTCAGACTTCTGCCTATAGCAAAGGCTCCAAATATTAATAGTGTTAAGGCTGAGAAATTCTGCCTGGTTAATTGTGCATTTTCTTATTTTATTACCACTATCCATTATATTCAGGAACCAGAGAACATGATTATTTTCATAGAGGTTTAAATTTGCTCTCATAAATGGAAGCAAGAGAAATCCAGATCCATGGAAGTAAATGTCCAAACTCTTGATTGGTTAGGAAGAACCAGGATGCCAAAATAAAGTTCTGGGGGAGATGATAAAAAGAGATAGATGTCAAGGGCAAAGGGCATCACACCTGCCCCATACAGAATGGATTGGGGAGGGACTTCTTTGGCTCCTCCACTCAATGCCTAGAGCAGAGGGTGGGCTTTTCCTGGCAGGTCCTCAAGAATGATCACAGCTCTCCTGGGGTTAGCCCACACAGCCTTGCTCTCTACTCCAGGGAGCAGAAGCCCTTGGAAAGCAAGGGAGGCTTCCACTTACTGTTTTTCCAGTTTTTACAGGTAACCAGAACAGAAAGAAGTTTCTTGAACGAACACTGACTCACCCAGCGAGGATTCTGGGGATTTTGGTGTAGTAAAAGCAAAGGGAAGAATGTTAGTTGATTAATATTTTTTTCCATATTTTTCATTAAGGCACAGTCATACAAAGAGAAGTAAATCATTTATTTGGGTTGTACCTAACCTATTGCAAAACAAGATGTATTGGATTTTAACCAACCTATTGCAAACACAATATATTCTTTTTTTTTTTTAAGATTTTATTTATTTATACATACAAGCTGGGGTACAGGCCAGAGGTGTGGGGCGCCTAGAGGGTTCACCAGGGACAGAGCGGGGAGCAGAACAGGCAGATCAGAAATACACTGCTGAGGGGAGCAGCGGGTGAGGCAGGAGAGGTCTGCCGCACCATGTGGGATTCTCCCCGGCCGGGTGTCGAACTCGCATCGCTGCTGCCGACAGCTCCACAGCGCAGCGCTTAACCGCTGTGCCACCAGGGAGGCCCACACAATATATTCTGAGTTGAGGCAGCTTCCCTACACAAATTTCCTCTAAAATGGAACAATGTTATGGCAATAATTGTGATTTTTTTCCCTCGTACATGTTTTATAGAAACTCTTTTGTAGATAATACTTGCTTTAAAATAAAATTGTAAGATAATGAATTTTGCTTATGCCCAGTGAGCTTTGGGACCTTAAAAGTGTACCATATACTACTCAGTAAAAGGTTGATATATGTGTCATTTGTCATTCAACTTATCAAATATGTTTAAAGGCCATACTGTGTGCTAGACACTATTATAAATGTTGCTTATTCTACAGTCATATGTACTCTTGAAAACTCCCACTTTAAATGAAACGAAAGTCAATCTATTACCCCACCTGGTCAATGGCACCTTTACTGAGTCCTCAATCATACAATAAGATCACACTCTTTTGGATTTTATTAAAAAATCCTTTAATTCCTGTTTTACCATAAAAATTCTGAAATCCAATGGAAAATGTCACCTGTGGATACTAAGCAAAATTTAACATTTGTCCTTCACATTAATAAGTCGATGAACATTCTATAAACAAGTAAGATCAATATTCTGGATCTGTCTGAAGTGAATTTATTCCATTTGTTTCTGAATACATTTTTCTCTGGTCACAATACATTTATCACAACCTGGTAGTTCTTTAAGCTTTTCTATTTGTAGTTCATTTTCTCAAAGCTGTCAAAATGTATTGTCTGAAAACTGTACTTGGTGAAAGTCAACTTACACACTCCAAGATTTGTCCTATGTGGAGTTCGTTTCCCCTACCTCATGGCCTCAGAACACTGGGGATGGACAATACTATTATTTTTCTTTTAGCACACGCATACACCTCTGTGTGTGTGTGTGTGTGTGTGTGTGCGCGCGCGCACGCGCGTTTGTGTGTGTGCATGTGTTGTAAATAGATACACAATGGTTAAAAACATGGTGTGGAACAAGGCAGCCCTGGGTTGAATCCATCATGAGTGATATTCAGCAAGTCACTGGATCTCTCTGGACCTCACAAAATGAGGTTAAGAAAAGTTCCTTGAAAGGATTATTGTGAGATTTATAAATAATACATGTTTAGCACTACTTACAAATATCCTTCAGTAAGTAGTAGGTATATTTATCCTTTAGTTGGAAATGATCCCCAGTCTCAGCTTTATGGCAGGTTTTATTTTATGTATTTATTTTTGAGAGAGTGGAGAGGAGCTCTTAGGTACAGGGCTCTACATGGAATACATGTTGGATTGAATCCCTTGGCTCAATTTCTGTGTAAGGAACCCTTCAGTGTTCCCTGTCTCAGAAATAATTCCAATTTGTTTTCAATTCACTGATGAATTTAATAAATATGTTTCCAGAAGAAACTCACAACCAATGTCCCACTCTGATGTTTCACTTTCCATAACATTCCAATTATCTGAGTGACTTTCCAAGCAATTTTAGCGTGGATCTGGATTCATTTGTGACATAATGAGATTAAAAAACATTAACTTTATAATAGCCACACTAGCAAAATCATAGAATCAGTTGCCTGCCTTAATTTTAAAATTATACAGGGTTACCAATAATCAGCCTGATTTATTTTTTCCAATTTTTATTTTTTAATTAATTTATTATATATATTTATTTAATTTATATCTTTTACATCATTGTGTATCCCATGGTTTTCCACCACCAAGTCACCCATGAACCATCACCATAGTCCCTTGTGCTCTTTTTTCCTCTATTTCTCCTCCTTGTGTCTCTCTTCCCCCCCTCACCTGCAGAATATCTCTTATTTGTGGTTGCCTGATAGTTTTTGCTTTTGTTATGTTTTATGTGCTATTTTCTGCTTTTGATTTCTTGTTTGTCTCTCTTGTAGTCCTCCTATAAGTGATACTATTTGATATTTTTCTTTTTCCTTCTGGATTATTTCACTGAACATGATCCCTTCTAGTTCCATCCATGTTGCTGCAAATTGTGTTAGTTTATCATTTTTGATTGCTGAATAGTACTCCACTGTACACATGTGCCACATTTTCTTGATCCAGTCATCAGTTTTGGGGCATTTGGGTTGTTTCCATGTTTTAGCTATTGTAAATAGTGCTGCAATAAACATAGGTGTACATGTGACCTTTTGGATTAATGTTTTTGTGTCCTTTGGGTATATTCCTAGGACTGGAATTGCTGGGTCGTAAGGAAGCTCCATTTTTAGTTGTTTGAGAGACTGCCATATAGATTCAGCCTATGATTTAAAACATTGCCTTTCTTGATAAAAAAAAATTGTGGTATATGCATACAGTGGAATAATCCTCAGTGATCAAAAAGTTAAATGCATGCTATTTGCGGCAATATGGATGGAACTGGAAGGGATTATGCTAGCTGAAATTAGTCAGAAGGAAAAAGGCAAATACCAGATGTTCTTATTTATATGTAGAATATAGAGAAACCAACCAAAAGATCTAGAAAATATCAAAACTAGCAAGCTGACCATAGAACTGAGTCATATAGCAAAGAAGGGGGCAGGAGTGGGGGCAAAACAAGGGAGGGATGAACACAGGGAATATGGTGATGGTTCAAGGGTGATAGGTGACTGGAGAACTATGGGGACTACAATGATGTAAGAAAAAAATGAATTAATAAAAAGTAAATAAAATTTACATGGAAAATAAAACATCGCCATTATTAAAATTATTAAGAAAAAAATTCCCAGTATTGACTCTGTAAAATTTGAAGCTCCCTCATCTGTTGTCATTAATTAAGATGGAGACATCGTGCAGTAAGTTATTTGCTTTCCAAAGCCGAGTCTGACCTCCTGGCAGAGCTCACCTGACCTGAAACACAGGAGCCAGCAAGCCCGCAGCCCAGTTGGGGGACACACAATGTCTGGGGAGAACAAACGTTCCTACACTCCACCTTACATCTGGCCAAATTCTCAGAAGAAATTATCCTTTCAATTATATAGTTTTACTGGAGGAAATACTCTTTTGCCTTGAAAAGTTACCAGTCTAAAAATCCTGACTGTATATCCCCAAAAGTGCCCCGGGCTTCTGGGGGGTTGATAGAAAGGTAGCAGATGGATAATTGGGGTAAGGAGTGACACCAGGGAGGAGATTAAAAAAATACACATTCTCCTACAAACCGAACATCTGCTCATAGTAACAGATGGTAAATTGTCATTTTTTAAAAAAGATTTATTTATACATACAAGTGGGGGGTATAGGCCAGAGGCGTGGGGCGGCGAGAGGGTTCACCAGAGACAGAGTGGGGAGCAGAACAGGCAGATCAGAAATACACTGCTGAGGGGAGCAGTGGGCGAGGCAGGAGAGGTCTGCCACACCATGTGTGATTCTCCCTGGCTGTGTGTGTGAACTCGCATCGCGTGCTGCTAACAGCTCCACAGCTCAGCACTCAACCACTGCGCCACCAGGGAGGCCCAATAAATTGTCATTTTAAAAGATAGGTTTCCCAGTAACCATGTCATAATGCCATTTTTGAACTTATTTGAACTTATTTAAATTGTAGGGTCTTATTAATGACTAAATTGCAGTCATACAATTGCAAAATTCTATGTTGGGTCTTGCCCAAAAGGAAAAGAGCTTCTATGTTTTGGCCAATATCTGAGAATCACTATCAGCAAGGAATGATTTTTTTTTTATTGTTATTTATGTCCTTTACATTTTGTATTCCCCTTGGGCAGCCCACCACCAATTCAACCTTGATCCATCTCCATGGTCCCCTGTATTCTCCTCTCTTCCATTTTGTGCCCTTATCCTCCCCTCCCCGCCCCTCTCCAACGCTGAGTGTCTCTCTCCCACCCGGCCTCCCTATAGTCCTGTTATAAGTGAAACCATTCGATATTTTTCTCTTTCTTTCTGGCTTATTTCACTGAGTATGATTCCCTCTAATTCCATCCATGTCGCTGCAAATTGCATGTGTTTATCTTCTTTCCATGCTGAATAGTATTCCATTGTGTATATGTACCACATCTTCTGG